>PVIJ01006472.1:35705-91884 GCA_004024925.1 Scalopus aquaticus | reverse complement strand
GGTTTTTTGTGGTTCCATATGAATTTCATCAGTAGTTGATCTATTTCTTTGAAGAATGTCATTGAGATTTTTATTGGAATAGCGTTGAATCTGTAAATTGCTTTTGGTAGGATTGCCATTTTGATAATGTTAATCCTTCCAATCCATGAGCAGGGGATGCCTTTCCATCTTCTTGTGTCTTCTTCTATTTCTTTCAACAAGTTTTGTAGTTTTCTTTGTATAAGTCCTTTATGTCTTTTGTTAGATTTATTCCCAGATATTTGAATCTTTTGGTTTTGATTTTGAAGGGGATGTATTTCTTAATTTCTTCTTCTTCAGATTGGGTGTTTGCATATAGGAAGGCTACTGATTTTTGTGCACTGATTTTGTATCCTGCTACTGTACTGAACTGGTCTATTATTTTGAGTAGTTTTTCTCAACGGTGAGAAGCTGAAGGCCTTTCCCCTAAGACCAGGAACAAGGCAAGGATGTCCACTCTCACCATTACTTTTCAATACAATGCTGGCAGTCCTAGCCAGAGCAATTAGACAAGATAAAGACCTTCAAGGGATTCAAATAGGAAAAGAAGAAATTAAACTGTCTCTATTTGCAGATGATATGATAATATATATACAAAACCCTAAAAACTCCATAGAAAAACATATTTGTTATTTTTATGAGACTCATTAATTGTTGTGTAGAAGATGTCCCGAAGCTGTTGGAGGATGAATATGTTATAAAACAAATGTTGGCATGGTTGACAAAATTTTGGCATGGTATGTGAAATAAAGAAAAGCTGGGTTAAAAATAAAAGAATCCAATAAATATAAGCTTGTTAAGCAAATGCTAGAATAATTTAATAGCTCCTTAGAAAATGATAACTTTGTATCTGATAAAACCAGTCCATATACAGGACTAAATATACCACTTATCTACAAAAAAGGCTTCCATGTGTGCACGAAGGACTGATCCATCATGAGCTATTAAGGAGAGTAGGGTGGTTGACGAAATCTTTCCATGATGTGGTTCATAGTCTCTGCAACCTCTGAGATGCCATAGATTAGGGGTCAGCACACTATGGCCCCAAGAACCAAATCTGGACCACCATCTGTTTTTGTATGACCCAGGAGCGAGCTAAGAATGGCTTTTACGTATTTAAATGGTTAAAAAAAGAAAACCATATTTCATGACTATAGGGTGAATGAAAGAACAATCAGGATTTTCCACCCTCCCACCCTTAGCATTAATGATAGACCCCTGCGGTCCTACACGCGTGCCTGATGGTGGCACCTGAAGTCGGATGTGGGCCTGCGTGAGTGGGCACACCTGGGCCTGGAGAGACTGGGCATATAAGGGCGGCGTCACAGGACAGACGCAGCAGGAGCAACAGCAGAGAACAGAGCGCTGCAGCAGAGGGACCACGAGAGAACGCCAGAGAGACCAGAGTAAAGATTCACCAGGCCCCCTGTGCATGTCCTGTACTTGGTTGCCTCACTATAAGAGAACATTAAAAAACCTGAAAAAGCCACTGAGGGCACTCCTTTACCCGTCTGCCCAGATCATAGAGAACCTGTCCCGTGTCTTCCTGCCACTACAATGACACATGAAAATTATGTTGCATTCAAATTTCATTGTCAGCAAATAAAATTCCAATGGAATACAGTCACTATCATTTGCTTGCATAATGTATATGGCTACTTTCATGTTACAATGACAGTCAAGTAGTTATAACAGACTGATTTGTCTATAAAGCCAAAAATATTTACTGTATGACCATTTGTAGAAAAGATAGGCCATCTCTGCTATAGATCATAATAGCTTTAAAATTTCACAAAATTGGGTTCAAGTCCTCAGTCTGCCCTGAACAAATAATTTAACCTCTGTGAGACTCAGTTTTCTTATGCAAAAAGTGGAGCTATTAGCTGTATCCTCACAGAATTCATGAGAAGATGAATGTAGAGCATCACAGTGCCTGTCATGTTTGAAAAATTCAATAAATGACAGCTATTACAAATAAACTCTTCTGTGTCTGAGACAAAATGCTAGAATGTATGTTACATGAAAGAGCCCAGCGTTGAAACCGGAGCCCCACAGCGTGGGCTTTTGGGCAAGGCTGGCTCCCTCCATTTTCCGCCATGCAGCGGGTGCCACTGGAAATGCAGTGGAGAGTTTGCCCCACCCACGCCGCTCCAGAAGTTGCTGCCTGTGGGCAGCTGCGGGGGTTGACTGCAAAGCCTAACGGGAGTTTCCCACTGGCTGCTCAGACTGAGGGCAGCACCCGGGCCATCCAGGGCCTCCAGGACGGCTACAAGGAGGGCAAGTGCAGCCAGGGCTTGATGGCTGGCCGGGCACTAGCCTTTTTATATCTGGCACCCAGATCATAGAATGGACCAATGAGGTGTGAGCAAGTTCATCAGCTCATTAGTTAATAATTCAGTGCCAGGTGGGCTGATTTGTCCTAAATGTTCCAAGCAGTCACTTAGAATTGAAAATAGCCCACTCAGGCAGGAATCAACTAAGATGGGGGAACCTGAGCGAGGATATAAGGAGGGCAAAAGGCAGCTTACAACACCCAGACTCTCAGACTCCCACTCTGTTCCTGGCCTTCAAAAAAAAAAAAAGAAAAGAAAAGAAGAAAAAAGGAAGTATCCAGCAGCCAGCCTCTGAAGAGAGAAGCCGAAAAGCGTCACAGCTGCCAGGTGGCTGAACCTGCCTCTGGTCATACTGCTGCCACTGCCTGGGGCCTCAAGAGCTATTTATTGCTGCTGTGGGGCAACGAGTCCCAAAGAGCTGTAACGCTGATGTTTCTAACACTGCCTCAGGGGACCAGATGACCAGCACTGCTGGCCAGTGCTGCCCAGCACTGTTGACAGTGACCGGTACGGTGTCTGGGTCACTTTTGAGAGCTATTAACAAGGTGTATCTGATCGTCTGGCACCGCCTCCCAGTGCTGCTGCCTCCATTGCTGTCTGGTCCAGTGTCCAGTGTTGTCCATACATTCAGACTGTTGCTGTGCGCTGCTGCATCATCCCAGGGGCCCTGCCTGTGAATGGCTCCAGCTGCAGTGAGTTGGATCCTGACCTGCTGTTTGCTGGTGGACCACGCGCTCCAGGCCCTTGTTGGTGGGACAGCAGCATCATGAGCAAGCGGCCTTTTGGTTGGGACTTCTGGACACCGTGGACACTATCTGAGGTGAGATAGCTGGCCATCCGTGCCCTTAAAAACCCTTTGTTTCCCCTGTTTGTTAAATAAACCCCACTCTTGTTGTTCCCTGAAACTGAGTGGTCTTGCAATTGTTCATATGGGTGAAACTCCACAGAGAGTGACCTGTCCTCTACCTGGTCACTGTCCTTTGATGCTATAGCACCCCTGTATCTCTGTTTCAGTGTGACAGTTCTCAAGTTTTTACTGAAAATATCTAATCCAAAACGCTAAGCTAAAATCTGGAAAACCATTAACATTTGTAATTGTCTTATCTCCAAATTAGCACCAGGGTTGTCTTTTCAGTAGATCCTAATCTCCACAACAATCTCCATAAGAGCGTATTACTACAATAACAACTTAATTCCACAGTGAAACTATGGTTATCGTGCTAGCCTGACCAGATCGTATGTAAAAATATTGATGCTAAATTTTAGTTGGCATATCACCAGTGTTATTTGTAAGTTTTATGAGTTTGCCAGATGTGCTAAGGTTGTCAAAAACAAGGAATTAGTTGAAACCAAGAATTCTTTAGTTAGATAAAATGAAATGAGTGATAGGCCTCAATAATATAATATTGTGCTATTTCCATATCCCATACTCTTGAAAGAAAACGATCCATAGATTCAAGGTCGAGTTACATTGTAAGGAGCTCAGAATTCACCATTGTATCCTAATAAGCAAAAGCTGAGCCTAATGAAAAATCAACAACTCTTCTTGGATCCATAAGAGGGGGGAGGACACAGGGCAAACCACTGACCCTAAGATTGGAGAGAAAGGCAGGTAAATACAGGTTATTGCAGTCTTCAGGGACAGATATTCATGAACAGAAACTGCCAGAGGAACCAGTGTCATGGTAGGAAAACCTGAACTGTACATGAGGAATTTATGGGGCTCAGTTGGAAAATTCTGATAGTTAAAATCTGTAGGGAGATTCAGTCATAGGGGCCCCCATGGCATTCTGAATTTTACCTCCTGGAGCTCAAGCAGTTCTCATAGTAAATATCAAAGGAAAAATCTCCTCATGTCTCTAGCACAAGGAAGTATAAAGAAACTATTTTGAAATACACCAGAATTCTCTTTTCCTCTTAACAAGTTTCAGCCTCACAGGAAGCTAGTTAACCAAAGCCTAGTCTGCCAGAGCACAATCAGGAGCTAACTTATCTGGAGCAAGGGAAATACTTAACTCCACCCCATTGTTATTATCTATCCCTCCTAAAGGGGAAGAAACAGTCAAAAGAAGAAAAAGCATTTGACAAAATCCAACACCTTGTTCATAATAAAATAAATTAGAAGACAGGAGCTTTCTCAATTTGATAAAGAATATCTCCTCTTACCACTTCCTGTTAATAGCACACTAAGAAGTTCAAATTAATGCAATAATACAAGAAATGAAATCAAGAGTATACAGATTGAGAAGAGAGAAAATTATCTATGTTCACAGATCACATGAGAATGTAAGTAGTAAATCCAAAAGAATTGACAAAAAATTTCTGCAACTATAAATTAGTATAGCCAGGTTGTAAGACAAATAGTTAATGTACAAATGTCAACAGCTTTCTTATAAACCAGCAATAAATAAGGTGAATTTGAAACTTAAAACTCATTATCATTTACATTAGTCCCCTTAAAAATGGAGTACAGACATCAATCTTACAAGAGATGTGCAAGATCTATATGAGGAAAAATACATAAATCTGATTAATTAAATCAAAGTAGAACTAAATAAATGGAGAGATAGTTTGTATTCGTGGATAAGAAGTTTCCATATTGCCACGATATCAGTTCCTACCAAGTTGATCTAGAGATTCAATGCAGTCCCAATGAAACTTTCAACAAGTTATTTCATGGATATGGTACAGACTCTTTTGAAGATGGTTTGGTGGTTTCTAACACAATTAAAATTCTCTCAACAAAAGACCCAGCTATTGCACTTCTTGATATTTAATGCTCCCCCACAAGTTGGACTCTCTTATCTACACAAAAACCTTGACACAGATGTTTATAGCAACTTTATTCATAATAGCTAAAACTTGGAAGCAACCAAGATTTCCTTCAGTAGGTGAATGAATAAATAAAATGTGATGCATCCACCCACTTTTCACCACTACTATGCAACATAGTATTAGAAACCCTAGCTAGAGCAATGGAGTAAGAGGATATAAAATGAATCCAAGGTAAAGAAGTAAAACAATTCCATTTACAATTGCATCAAAAAGAATTAAAATAACTTGGAGTAAATTTAATAAAGTAGACAAAGGACCTATACAAAGAAAACTGTAAGAAAATGTTAAAAGAAATAGAAGACACAAAGAAATGGGAAGATATTCCCTGATCATGTATTGGAAGAATTAACATTGCTAAAATGAACATTTTACCTAATGTAATATACAGATTCAATGTGATCCTGAAAAAAATTTTAGTGGCATTCTTCAAAGAAATACAACAAACATTACTGAAATTCATATGGAAACAAAAAAGACCCAAATAGTCAATGCAATCCTGATCAAAAAAATAGGAAGAATGGTGTTATCGCATTTCCAGACTTTAAATTATACCCCAAAGCCATAGCAATCAAAACAGTATGGTACTGGAATAAAAACAGGCACACCACACAATTCCATTCCATTAAATGGAATTGAAATTGGAATGGAATTGAAAGCCCATAAATAAACCTACACATATATGGATAACAAAAGAGCCAAGGATATACATTGGAGAAAGGAAAGCCTCTTTAATAACTGTTGTTGGGAAAACTGGACAGCAACATGCAAAAGAATGAAACTGATCACTGCTTCATATTATACACAAAAATTAACTCAAAATGGTTTAAAGATATGAATGTAAGATATGAAACTATAAAATACATAGAAGAAAACATAGGCAAAATTCTACACAACATAGGTTTCAATAATGTGGTTTCATCTCCAACAGCAAGGGAAACAAAAACAAAAATAACAAATGGAACTACATAAGCTAAAAAGCTTGTAAACAGTGAAATAAACTCTCATTAAAACAAAAAGTCACCCTATTGAATGAGAGAAAATATTTGTACACCATTCAACTGTTAAGAGGCTGATATCCAAGATCTACAAAGAACTCATACAACTCAACAAAAGAAAATAACAAAATCAAAAATTGAGCAGAAGAGCTAAATAGTTGCTTATCCAAAGAAGACATATATATGGGCAACAGACACTTGAAGAAATGCTCATCATCACTTATAGTCAGGAAAATGCAAATCAAAACCACAAGGAGATAACTCCTCAAACCTGTGAGAATGCCACATCAAAATGACTAGAAACAACAAAGGTGGTGAAGATGTGGAAAAAAAATTAGCTGTCATATACTTCTGGTGGGAATGTAGACAGGTCTAGCCCCTATGGAAAACAGTATGGAGATTTCTCAAAATATGAAAAATAGGTGTACCATAAGGTCCAGCAATTCTACTCCTAGGTAACTACCCGAAGAGCTAAAAAACACTAATCTGAAGGGACATATGCATGCCTATGTTCATTGCAGCACTATTTACAACTGCTAAGCTATGGTAACAACCTAAGTGCCCAATTACAGATGAGTGGATAGGAAGATGTACATAAATGCAATGGGACACTCTTGAGCTATAAAAAGATTAAACCTTGACTTTTGGGACAACATGGATGAAACTGAAAGGGATCATGCTAAGCAATATGTCAGGAGAAAGAGAAATACTTGATGGTGTCATCTACATATAGAATAGAGGAAAACAAAAAAACAAAGGATCAGATAAACCAAATCAATAACAAACTCTAGAAATATGACTGTACTATTGTGGCTGCCAGAGGGGGTGGGTGAAAGGGGAGAACAAAGTTGGGAGGGGCACATTGGATAAAGGTGGAGGACTATGGGTGTCTTGGTGGTGGGTGTGGTGTGGTAGCATACACTTGAAAGGCGTGATTGTATACCTCTCAGTCATACACAATGTTGTCAAACAACGTTGTCTCAATAAAAGAACAGTGAGATATTTTTAAAACAAATGAGAAACTAAGGGTTGAGAGCCAGTTTTAACTCAGGAATGAAGAGAGGAAGAAGTTCTGGGCAATACCATGTGTAGAGAATCTGCCTATATAATACAAGACATTGTGGATTCCAGGTGTGAGGTGCCTTATTCTAGTCCTCTTCTGTCATTCATGACAAGATGACCTTGGGTATTTGATCTATTCTCTTGGACCTCTGCTTTTTCCACCTGAAATTAAAGAGAATTGGATTCTATCAGCAATTGTCAGCAAGAGAGGAGAATGTGTCTATTGCTGCCTTATTCTTCATCTGTCCCCGGTTAAGAACTGTTGAGTGAGGTAATCTCAAATTCCCATGTTTATGTCTGATTCCAATTGGAGTACATTACAATCCAAAGAACAAGGACCAACATTTTATAAAGTTTGGATCTGTGCTGTTTATAGTTATAAAGTCCAAATTCACAGAATATATAACACCAAAAGTGAACCCTAACAGATTGTAGACTTTGGGTGATTATAAACATTATTGTAAATTCATCAATTGGCGTATATATACCACATGTACCGACCCGTGGCGGGGGGGAATGTTGACAATGATGGAGACCATGCATGTGTGGAGTCGAGGTACATGCAAAATCTCTGTAACATCCCCTCGATTTTAGGTACACAAAGCTGAAGAACATATTTCTTATTGTGGGTTTGTTATAAAATCAGAAGAATTCTCATGTGTGTGAATATTGGTCAGCTTGTAATTCTTTATGAACCAAGCAGCATAGAAATCCCACTGCTATTAAAAAAAGCAAGAAAAAATATTGGCATCACCTATTGGAGCAAATGTGTGGAGATATGAGAACTCATAAACTGCTGGTGGGAGTGCATTTGCTACCAAATATTTTAGAAAGAAATGTGTCAATAACTATTAAAAATTTTAAATGTGAATAACCTTTGATACAGAATTTTTGGTTTTGGAATTCTGTTCTAGAGAATATAAACATCAGCACATAGGTTCTATCTCTAAGGATATTTCTTGAAAAGTATTTGTAAAACATAATCTGGAAACTACTTGAAAGTATATCAGTCATTTGGATAAATGATGATAGATCTATCCTATGGAATATTGTGTAACTATTTAAAACAATGAGCTGGATCTTTGCACATAGGCTAGGAAAACATACTAAAAATGTTAAATAAAAAACTAGGTTGCAATATATTTAGGAGACCCCAATTTTATTTAAAATAAACTTTGTTATGGGTTTCTTTGTTTGTAAGAGCATAGAGAATTGTGTGCTCAATTGTGAGTAGGATTACCTCATGGGAAGTGAGACTCTAAGGGAAACGTTGGAACTATTGTGTTTTTTTTATATACCGCTATATAGTTTTACTATTACACCATTTTTTTTACAATGAAGTTGTATTACTTCTACAAGTGTTTATGAAATGTCTTTTCTTTGCATCTACATTTCCTTGGCTTCTATAAAATTAAGCAAGTGTTCATATATTTATTAGTTACTTAAATATCTTCTGCAAGTGCTTTTGCTCATTTTTCCCTTTGGAGGGTTTCTCTTTCTTTATCAATTTGTAGCAACTCCTGTCTATCAGTGATATTAACCACTTGTTGGTTATATGTGTTGCACATATTTTTCCAGGTGCAGTGAATGTTTTAGATTTTATGTAAGCAAACCTATCAGTCACTTAAAACATTGCTTGATCTTTATGTTCACACACACAGTACATTAAGTAAAATAAAGCAAGTTGCTACATAATATGTATATACTATGATCCACTCTTTTTATTTTAATAGAGTAAAGGATATTATGTTTGTATATCATTGCACATATTTGTATGAGCAAAGACAAAAGTATAGAAAGCTAAAATCTAGAAAACACTGATTATCTCAATGTTGTGGGAAGTGGCGGGGAAGGGGGAAGGCAATTATGAACTTTTTTTACTGTATGTTTGTGTAAGATTTGTCACAGCAAGTATGTGTGATTGTTGTAATTAAAAACTCTGATAAATGGAAAAATATTTTTAAAAATACCATCATTTTATTCTTAGTATCCTCCTTGGATACTCAGGATACCAATCAAGCACCGTTCTCTTTCACAGATTCTTCTTGGAAACAAAGAGTAAGAGGAAGAATTGATTGATTTGTTCTATAACTTATGGTCGGGTAAGCAGCAGTTACTCAGCCACACTCCCCAGGATGACATTCGACCCCTGGTCCCCACATGAACGTAATATCTGACCCTAAAAACTCTCTTTAAGTTCCAATACTACAAAGAGATGGAAGTAGCTATTTACAGATTGTGATGAGAGGTGCACTTTGCATAGTAATGTCTGGGTGGGGGGGGAGTTCAAGCAAGAGGGAAGGAGTGGTGGCAATGTTTGCATTGCTTGGCACTCGCTCCACATATAAAAATAGCTGGTTATGTCTCTGCTGTTCTAACCAAGTGTAGCATTTGTTCTGTGCCTTTATATAAAATATAGTTTCATGGGTGTGACTTAAGGAAAGTACATGTCCCTAAGTTGGAAACATAATAGCCATTTCTTCTGGTAAATAGCCAGAGACCACAATACATGGAGGGAAATATTAGTTGCTCTGCTTCTCAGAATGGGAAAGGACTTAGAGTTGCTTTAGTACAGAATGTTTTCTAATCCATGAGTTCTTCATACAAATCTAGCGCTGATGATCATTTACTCTCATTTTGGAAAATTTCTAGTTAAGGAGAACTGGCTTCTTCATAAAGGACATATTTCGTTACAGTGATAATTATTAGAATGTTCATTAAATTGCTTGAATTTTATCTTATTGTAGCCTCTATCCACTGATCCTTCTTTTTTATGACTTACCATTAAAATATGTGAAGATAGCTACTCCATCTCAATCTTTCTGAGCTTCTCTAGGCTTTCTCAATTTTTCTGAATACGCCATGGTTTCTAAACTATTTAATATCCTACTTCCCCTAACTTGAAGACTATTTACTTGTTTTAAAATGTACTACTCTGAAATAATCACACCTCTTCAGATGTCTTTACTTGGATATAACTAAGAAATCTGTCCTTGATTTGGATACTTCACTGGGCAGTGTGGTCTCTCTGTAATATAGAATTCGCATTACACTTTTAAGTTAAATTTTCACTTCCTGTGCTTACGGAATTGTTTTTAAAATGCAGGTGCAAAGTTTCATGCTACTGTCTATAAATGTCCTCTGGGTGGTTTAGGCCAGGCTCTTGCACAGTCTGATTCTCTACAGAACAGCTCTGCTATTTTAATGTTCTACTCTTGCCCGGAGGGAATGCAAAGCACCATAAGCAAAAACAACAGGAAGAACAAGGCAACCAACAACCAGCAAGAACTAGCCTTCATTTGTGCTTCCACTTGCTCCTTTTCAGTTTGCCCCCTACCTCCCTTTCCTAACCCCCTGCTCATTCATCATTCTAGCTTCCTGTCAGCTCCAGTCTCATCTTTAGTTTTATCTTCTCAGCTTGTCTGCTTCACTGCCTCCCAAACCTATGCCCAATTTATTGCTTGTCTCCTTTACCCTATCCTGGCCTTGGGAACCTTGCTTTGAACTAACCCTAAGACTACCTTATGTCTCAGACCAGTCGTTTCCCCAGCTCTACTCCCCTTCTGCCCTAACCTTGGAGTGCCAGACCCAGGAAAAGTTCTGTCAACCTATATATTAATAATTCTTCCCAGTTTGGGGTCATCAGCAAAAGTTATATGCATGTCTTGCATGTAGTCACATAAAATAATGATAAATAAGTTGAACACCGGGCCAAGGGCAACAAATCTGTACCACCTTCATTATAGAGTTTCTGTTCTTAGATTTCTATTTATTTTTTCCTCTAATTTTTAGCAATCCTAATTCTTTTAGTCCTACAGAATGCACTCTGCAATACAGTAGATACTAGTCGTGCATGTCTATATAAATTTTAATTTAACTTAATTCAAATTATATAAAATTAAAAATTTAGTTCCTAAATATTACTAGCCACATTTCAAGTACTTAACTATACATATTTCTAGTAGTCATCATATTGAACAGTGTAGATATAGGACATGTTCACCATGACAGAAAATTCTACTGGACAGTACTAATCTAGTGTATATTGGCTTATGCTCAGCATAACCTTGTATCAATATTACAAGGTTTCTTCGATTTTTCATTGATACATTAGTCAACTGTTTTGAGCAACAAGCCATGAATATGACAGCCCACATTTATTTACCTTGTATGTAGAATTTCAATAATATCGCTGATACTTGACATACTAAGTGTTGTAACCAGCAACGCACAACAGAGAGTATGGAGGATATTATAAGATCCTTTGCTGAAATAAAAATATATCGACTACAGTAGCATCCTGGCCTTCCTGGAGAGCAACTCATTTGATTAGTTATGTATTGCTTTGTAACAAACCATCCCCAAATGTAATAGCTTAAAACAATAATCTTTTCTTATCGCTCTTGTTTTCTATGGGTTAAGAACTATGAATTGTAACTATCAAGTTACAATCAGATGTTGCCTGAGACTGTAAAGCATCTTAAGGTGTAAATGGGGCTGGGAAATCCATTTCCAACGTGACTCATCACATGAGTAGCAAGATGGTAGGGACTGCTGGCCAGGGGCCCCAGTTCTTCTTTCTGTGGGTGTCCCCTGAGGACTGCTTCAGTGTGTCCAGGCTTGGCAAATGGCTTCCCCAAGATCAAGTGATCTGAGAGAACGAGCCAGAAGCTTTGATGTCTTTTATGATCTGGCCTTATAAGTCATAATCACTTCCTCTAATTCTATTGGCCACACAAGGCCAGCCCCAGTTGAATGTGAGAGGAGAACACACAAGGTCATGTCATGAGTAAGAAGTTGCCTAGTTTCTTATGGAGTAACTTGAAGACTTAACTTCACACCATTCAAAATAGAAAATGAACTACTTTGTCATGGTTAATTATTAGTGTTTTACTGCTTGCTCCTGGGAGAATTCCCCTTGAAATAACATCAAATTTACGTGTCTATAGTTTCTGGAATCTATTTTTTGTTCTATTTTGCAAATTGGATTTTTTTCTGTTTGCAAACCTGTGGTGTTTCTATGATGTTCCAAGGATCACCATGTTAACATCTGTAGGGGTTTATCTAGGTGTTTGTTTTAATTTTCAGTCTGTCATTTTTTCAAGCCTTGATATTTTTCCCTAAGTACAACAGCTGGGTATTCTGTGTCCATTTTATCTCCTCTCCAAACTTTGATCAACTGTTCTACTGTGCTATTTTGAAAACAGAAACATGAACAAAAACACCCTTCTTGCTATGTGTGCATATTCTGTAATTTCCAAATGACCAACTACCTTTTCTGTATTGCTCCAAATTCAATCAAGAATAGCATATTTTCTCATAGTTCCTTTTATTTCTAGTAAATGAAATTTTCAGCATGCCAATTTAAGAGCTTATCAGATTCTCTTTTTTCCTTTAGAAAAATGTAAGGGAAAATTTTAGAATGACTCATATCTTTATATTTCACCTAGAAAGATACATACTGTTAAGTTTCAAGGTAATATATATAGTATGGTACTGGTTTATTTAAAAAAAATAAAAGAAAAGAACACAAGGGACCATGGAGATGGATCACGGGTGAATTGGTGGTGGGCTACCCAAGGGGAATACAAAATGTAAAAGACATAAATAACAATAAAAATATATATTTAAAAAAAATAAAAGATAACTAAAGAATATGGAAAGAGAACCCTTTGTGAGTGTGTGTATTTCCATAGTTTATAGTCATGGAGAATGATGTAGAAGGATATATATCAAACTGCTAATATGTTGGGGGAGAGAGTACTGGTGATGGTGGTGGTAGTGGTGTGTGATTAGATGGAGAAAATAGAGATATTTTCCTGCAATCTCCTCTGAATGTTTTGACTTATTACAATGAGCATATATCAATTCTGTTTTTATAGAACATCATTATAAAATTTTGAAATATGCTATATCATTATTACTTCTCCCCGATTTGTGATCTAGATACATGAAAGCATCACCCATATCATTCCTCTCATCAGCCTGTAGCATACTCCCATAATGACATCACTTCTGTTTCTTCTTTCCCTTCTATACTCAATCAAAGGGATATCCATCCTACGTAAGTGATGTATTCATTTCAATATAGATGAATACTTTCTTAAAGTTTAGTGTTGTTGTTCCTCTCTTCCTTCTTTGGGTTTTCCTTTTTTCCCATACTTTCTAGGTGTGGTCACAGCACTTAGGATGTCAAGTATCAGTGATATCATTGAGATTTGACACACACATACACTAATTCCAACTTTATTATATTCTCTATACATTTTGTACTCATGGCCAAATAAAAGATTTGTTGGATCTGAGATTTTTATAATTTGCTGTGCCCACTTCAAAAAAGGAATAAAAACTGTTAATACCAAATGAATGGGCCACTCCTAGGCCCCTGAAAGTGCAGATGAGGTGTTTTAAAGCAAACTTCATTGGGTGATGGCAAATGTGTTCCTGTGTGTGATTGTGCTGGGTGAGGGAGGAGACTGTTCTGCAGTGGCTGGGTTGGGAATTCCAGGACTAGTATGGTAGGGCCTCCAAAGAGGAAAGACTGAGGGAAAAAAAGGAAGTCCTTTGACTGGCTTCAGAGACTTATCTGGCTTCAGTTTTAATTTCCCTGTTTTAGTTCTCTTTATAACGAAATTGCCTTTTTTTAGAGTAACATTCCAGTTTTCAATAGCAATGATACCCGTGTTCAGTTCAGCTCAGGTTTCCGGGGCCCCATTTTAGAAACAAGCATAGCTCAAATCATGCTGAGCTTAAGAGCATTCCATGACAAGGGACAGAAGCTTTGCAAACTATGGTCAGAAGGCATACTGCATGACCTTTAGCCTGAGAAACATCAGGTGGCTTGTTGCATTGTCCCCCAGAGGAGTGGCACATTGGAAATTTCAAAAGGAGTAGCGGTAAGAGTGTTGGAGAGTGTGGTAGAAAACCTGTACTTGCAACGGTGTCTCCATAGAAAAATAAAGAAAAATCTCAAGAAGTGTCTCTAGCTGGTCATTTTCCAAGAGTTTCCACTGTCAAGGAGGACTCTTTCAGACAGACTGCCCCAACCTCTCCTAGATATATTGGGAGATATTCAACCCTCACAGCCAGTAATCACAAATGTGTGAGAGTAAATGACGGAACTTTCTGTATACTTAAATGCTTAATGAAACATTTTATGAGATTCATTTTTAAAGTATCCTTTAAGATATATGTTGCCAGTCAAAAATGTGTAAGTAAAAAAAGTTTTAAAAACTTAGAATCTTTTGAATATATATTTTTGATGACAGACAGATGCTCTTGCAGTATAGTTTTTCCAGATTATGGTGATTAGCAATTTGGATGAATAAAATAAATGTGCAGTGATTTGTATATAAAGAGGAAAGTATTGATTTTAGAGTTGTTTTTCCAAAAAGGCATCTTTGCTTGGCCAGAAAGGGGTTGCTATCAAAAACCAGAGTAGAGAGATGCACACTGACCCTCTAGGGGATCAAACCCATACCCTTGGCACCATGTCTCAGGACTGCTACCAACTGAGCTAACTGGCTGTAACCTTGCCATTTAGCATCTCAGGTCTGCTAAGCACCATTGCTCACAAACACAGTCTCCTTCAAGCCTTCACTGAATAAGGTTTGTTCTCAGCCAAAAAACTCCCCTGAAGGAATAGGAATAGATTTTAATATTTTTAAAGCATTGAAAATTGCTGGTTTTTTTCCCCTTCTGGAAGTTTCTTAAGCTTGAAATCCATGATTTTTCTCTATGAGGTGACCTACTTGGTAATCTCTGCTTAGGCAGATCACTGGCTACTCTTGAGCAATGACTGGGTTCCATGTCTTTTTATAAAGTCCTTGTTATTTCTGTTAGGAGAGCCTGAAAGCTGAAAGGGAGAAAGAGGAACTGGATAGCTCAGGGGCCTAGCTAATGTCATCTGATCTCTCCTACCCTGAGGCTTTTTTGAATTTGGCTCCTCTTCACACAGTCTCAAAATATGCACCAGCCCTTCAACAGTCATGGACGACCAAGCAAGGGAGGGAGGGACTGACCAACCAAGGTACTAACGGACAAGTGGGCTGTGGAGCCAGACTGCCTGGGCTGGAAGCCTGGCTCCTCCAGTTAGTAGCTGTGAAGCTTTGGGCAAGTTACTTCAGCTCTCTGAGCTTCCATTTCCTTATCTATGAGATGGAGATAATAATTAAAAACCTGGGAGAATTTTTGACAAAAATTAAATGAGATAATTTACTAAGAACCCAGGGCCTTAAGATAACAAAATGAGTTGGAGAGGAAAGGAATAAATATGGGACATGTAAGTGCTGGCAGAGAAACTATTTCTGAGTAAAACACAATCTGACAAGTTCCTAGACCCTGCATGGACTGGGGTTATTTTTATGCAGTTCGAGGTCAGAAAAGAAAGAGGAAAAAAGAACACTTTGGAAAGGGGAAAGGGGGAGGAGAAGTGATGGTTGTGGGATGAGGGGGAAAGAAGTCCTGAAGAACGAAAACAAGTCCCCTATTTCAAGATTTTGCTCAACTCAGCCTCATGTTTGGGGGCCTTCCATTTGCCTTCTGGTCTACTAGCCAGGGTGACCTTCCCCCAAGCTGGCCACAAAAATCCCCATAACGCCAGCTTACAAGGCAAAGTTTCCATGCTATTCCATGCCCCCTTTTTCCTTGAAAATAATAACTTTAAAAAAAAATGTATAGCTTCTCTGTCAAGTTCTGGTCAAACACCTAGCTGCCCCTCCCCCACGAAGGGGGTCCCACCCGGTGATGTGGCTAATCCCCATGGAGTCAGGAAGCCGCTAGCCTCCCACGGAGTCTTGCAACTAGAGAGCCCAACGATCTAGCCTGGATTCTTTTGCCTGGTCTGGACTTGTCCCCTTAGACAGGCTAAAACAGTCTTTGCCATGGGGGGCCAGCGGGCATTTCCCCACACCCTACCGTCAGCAAATCGCATTGTCAAAAAAAAAAGTTTACTTATGTTTCCTCCCTATAGCAAAGAATTCCTTTAAATGTTGTCTTTGTTGACTCCAGACCTTCATTTCTAAAAACTGGATATGAATATAAAAGTGTAGCTTTCGATTAACTGGCTCTGCTGCTCATCTCTAGTTTTGAAATGTTATTTTCAGACTCATATTTAGCAAAATCCGGAAGAGTTTTACTGACCATCCAGGAATTCTTAAGCTGTGTCAGAAAAGGGAAAGATTTTGTGCAATGGAGTTGTGAATATTTGAATTCTTGGAAATGTCATTTCTTTATGGTTTCCATCATATTTGAATTTCACAAAAATTTAATCCAGAACACCGGAGTTTGCTTTAGGGGGCAGGAGGTGTTTGGCTTTCTCCGCACCCGTTAACAGAGAATTTTCTTTCTTTAACGAGACCGGGGTTTCTCAGGCTGTGGACTTTGCAAAAGTCACTGAGGCTCGAAGGTTAAGGAATGTAAAGAGGTCAATCTCCGGCATTCAAACAGACACGAAATGTACAAACTCCACCAATACATAAAGAGAATAATTACAAAAGTTTGAAGCGTGGGTCAGAAATGGTAAGCTCGATGTCGGTGGGGAGAATCACTCGTGTAAATCTCCCTAGAAGAGGTAGAAATGTGTTAATTGTAAAAGAAACAGGAAACAAACCCCGGCCACATCGCGTTCCGACCCGGGAGTGCGGGTGCGCTGAACGCAGTCTGTTCGCTCCAGGGAAAGTGAGCAGCTTCAGGACCTTTTCTAAAGTGCTCCTTGCAGTGCACGGTCTTAGAATGAGACGAGTTTTATGCACCGACTCATTTTCCCATAAACTCTTCAAGAGGCGCTTTACTTCTCAAGGATAAACTGCCGTTTATCAGATTCTTTTAAGTCGTGTGTCAGGGCCCCCCCACCCCAGTGCTTTGCGAGCAAACGAAGGCGAACAGCCTGGGCGTACAGAGACTTTCTGCTACGAAAGAGCGAATGAATGAAACCCTGCCGGCGCGCTAGAGGCTGGGGAGGACGCAGGAACTTTCCCGCTGCCACGCGAACGCGGCAATCTGCAGTTAGGACCCGGGGTAGGCAGGGCTTGGGAGACTCGGTCAGCCTCTCTTAACCCCTAGCACCTGTTCACAGGTGCGGTTCCGACTGAGCGGCCCGGGCCGGTACCCATCGGCCCGGAGCCAGAGGAGATGCGGCTCACCTCGAGGGGACTTCACAGCGACCCTGTCCACGCTGCGCTGCCCTGGGCTGCCTAGTGGCTTCGAAGGCCCAGCTGTGATGGCCCCGCGGCGCACTGGGTCCTTGCTCCCCGCCCACACCGGAGCTCGCCTAGATCTGATCCCTCACCCGGCGGCCAGTCTTTTCCTCATTTAACTTGATGGGGCTTTGCAATAAACCGAGCCATAAAATCGGAGGCGCGGAAAGAGAAAACAGACAAGTCGAAAAGTCACAAGTGTCTCGTGGGGAGATGAGGGCGCGGGCTGTTTGGACTGTGGCAGAGCCGTGGGGCCCAGATTGGGAGCGGCGCGGAGCGGGACCGGTTTTCCGGGGCTGGCAGCTGCCTGGAAAAAGTTTCCTGCGGAACAGTCGCCAGCGGGGGCGGGGGCGGGGCGGGGGCGGCGGGAGCTGCAGTGGCCGTGGGAGGGGGTAGGAGCGCGGAGGCCGCCGCGGCCGGCTCGCAGACCGTTACAGTCCGGGGCACCTCCCTCGGCCGGCGGGCCCCCTAGCCCGCCTCCCCGCCGCGCCGCTGCCCACCTGGCGACGTGACGCTGCACCAATCGCCTTCGAGAGGCCGCCGAGGGGGGGCTCCTTGCACCGCCCCCCTCCCCACCCTGAAAGAGGCGCACCCCGCGGGGGCAGACTGTGCGCGCTCGCCTGCGGAGCACCCCTCTGGCTTCTCGGTCTCCCGGACGGACGGACGCTCAGGCTTTGCTCTCGCCTTCGCTAAACTAGCTTTCCCGCCTCTCCGGCTCAGGCTTCCCTCCATCCCAGCTCTTTCCCCCTCCACTTTCCCCTCCTCTACCTCCCTTGCCACAACCCCCGGGCCCCCCATTCCTTTTCCCCAGCCCTCGCCCATCTCCTCTCCCCACTTCCACGTCTGGCCCGTCGGCACCTCAGACTCCCCGAGCGAGCCTGACTCGGTCGCCTGCTCCGGTTAAGCTCGAAGCCATGGCGGGACCCGGGGGTTGGAGGGACAAGGAGGTCACGGATCTGGGCCACTTGCCGGTGAGTAGAGGACGCCCGCCCCGCTTCACCCCCAAGTACCCTCTTCTTCAGGTTCCGAGCACCCGGGGAGGCGACGGACGCCGGCGACTTCGACGGGACGGCGGGTGCGGGCGGAGACCCGGCACCGGGGAGCGGGCTTGCGGAACTAGGCGCTCCCCGGGCACCCGGGCCGCGCCCAACTCGCGGAAGGGCGACGGGACGTCGGGGGTGAGGCGCGTGAGGCCAGCGGTGGTGGGGGGCGGTGGGGTCTCAAGCAGCGGGACGTTTTCTAAATGTCGCCCATTTCGTGTAGCCGCGGCGCTCGGGTACCTGTTGGAGCGGGGCTCGAGGAGAGGCCAAAGAGCGCGACCGCGGTGGTTTCCCGAGAGCCCTCCTCCCTGCCACCCTGCCACCCCGCCACCCCGCCGCCCCGTCGTTTGCCTCTTTTGCCAGCGAAGGTGACCACTCGCGGATTGGCCTTCTAGGCGACAGCAGCCTAGAAAATCAAAGTGTTGGAGTCTAATTTCTCTCACTTTCTAATAGCACTTCCTAAAACCTTCTCATTCTGCCAGGGCACTGTTCCTGATTTAGTATTGCGGGAGCAAAAGAACTCGACGCCGCTTGGGGAAGAAGTGAATTCTGCACACCCCATTAAAAAAAAAAGTATTGCTAACACTAGCTAACCAGATTTAGCTTTTTCTCGTGGTTTTCGTTTGTGGATTCCCCTTTTTCCCAATGCCCAGCTTTCCTCCATTTATAATTGATTGGTGAGCTATTATCGCTGTCATTATTAGTAGACTTTATTATTTTAGCAGGGCTGTTGATTTCATTGGCATCTGGTTTCTGGCTGATATTGGATCCCACCCAAATCCGTTTTTCAAGTTCCCTTTTTAGATTGGCATTTCACTCGCACCCTCTTTTGAATGCAAAGGGCTCTGGACTCTCTGAAAGGGAATAAGCCTGCACCGTGCTGGAATGATCGCCAGGCAACTGTAGTTGAGAGCAGTGGCCCGCTTGCTTTGGGAAAAGCTAAATATTAACCTTGAGGTTATAGGACTATTCAGAGTCGCAGTGCCTTAATTTTATACATATTTGGCATTTAAAAGATTGTCTTCTTGCTGATGGCAGATGCCTGTCCCCTTCAAAAATGGTACATTGCCCAAGCCTCACCTATATAGTTTTCTACTGGAATGGTGTAGAGGAGGAAATGCTGCGTGTGGGTAAAATTTTAGCAAATTGTTCTTAGACTTAAAAAAAAAAAAAGGAACCTCAAGACAAACAAATGGAATTACCAGTATTAGCATAGTGGTTATTGATGCATCTTCATAAAACAAAATCACAGGATATTTTAAAATTAAAATATTTTCCACCCTGCATACACCCACTGCATACATGAAATTTCTGGAACATGGAGGCCTCAATTGGTGGTTTCCTTTCTGAACAGAACTTTCATATTCTGACTAGATTTGCTCCCAAATAAAAGTGTAAAACCAACGAATGAAATGTTACCCTCCTCTAACCTTTTCTGTACATATTGGGGAAAGAGGAAAAAAGCAAACTAGGACAAATACATGAAACCACACATGGGCAAGCTGAAATAAACTATTTTCTAAAATTGACTAAGGAGAGGAATGGGAAAGACCTCATAGAAATGATAGGGCCGAGATTTGCAAACCCAAGAAGAGTAAGAGAAGGTTTTATTGCCACAAAAAATGGGGGGAAATGGCCCAGACTAAGTGACCCGGTCATGGCCCTGGGACATAAGAACTTGGTGAGAGCCTAAGAGATAAGGGGAAAGGCTGCAATCTTTATATTGCAGTTCAGTGGACTATTAGTTTTCTGAGGGCTGATGGTGTGGAGGGGGGGGGGGAAATGAGATTGGTTTTTCATGTGGGAACAGTAGGGAAAAGACGCAAAACCTCAGGGCATTGATGCTTGGCTACATTTTGCAGACTTCATGAAAACCTTATGAAGTCTTCAATTTCTAACAATTTCTAAATTTTTCTCATATAGGAGCCGTTTTGTCTCATTTGTGGAAGTCTTCGCCATCTCAGCAAATTATGCATAATTCTTTCTAAACATCCAGTCTAAACCCTCAGAACTCTAGCAGAGGAGTAGCACTCTCTTTACAATTTCTTTTATGTCAAATTCTTAGAAATGTGAAAAATTCATGGTAACTTTGGTCACAGGGGTGTATTTTAGTAATTTGGGATTTTGTTGCCTTTGACTTATTTTCTGATCCTCTGAATAAGTAAAAGTAAATGAGGTCAAGAGAGACATTTAGGGTAGCTGGAAGTTTGCATTTTGATGCAAAGTACAGATAATACAGCCAGCAAAGAAGTCTGTAAATGGTGGGATGCCTTGCAATAATTATCCTCAATCAGATATGAATATAGATATATATCTCTATATAGATATATGTGAGGGTTAGAAAATTGGCATCTGTCAACATCAGCTATGCCAGTTTGGCAACAGCCAGATAATGAGGGGAGATTCAGACCTTGGAGTTTCGCAACAAGAAAAAAAAGAGTCTCGCAGAGCAGAAAATTATTAAATGTGGGTCTATTTTAAGATTGATACTTTGTGTCTTTTGTATGGCTTGTCAACTAAATGACCATAAGACAAGGCTTCTTTTGCAAATTGGGATTTAAAGAAAATTGTGGAAGGTTATTTGATATTTTTTTTTATCAGATGGATAGTATTTTTAAACCTAAAATAGTAAACAGGAGTGAACACTAGCGAGGCAGGAGAGTGGGGGGGAATTATATAACATTTTTTTTTGGTATAATGCCCTATAGCTCGAGATGTAAAATAAGTGAAGCCAATATACCCAGAGAATGACAGGTCAACTACATTTTGTTTGTTATTTAATGGATTGCTCTCATCTTTTCTGATTTACTATTAGCTAAATATTTCTTATAGATTGCAAAACAAAAAAAAGTATTTTATGCTTCCTTTTGAAAAGAAAATTGTAAAGCTTTATATGTTTATATCTGTTTGTATATATCTATATATTTCACCTTGTCTGCCAGCAATCCAACAGAGAGTGAGTGAGTGTGTGTGTGTGTGTGTGTGTGTGTGTGTGTGTGTTTTAAATAGTATACCTATGTCACCCAATCCTTGAGAGTGGAAACTATTTCTTCATCTTCAAATCTGGCATGTCTTTCACTATCATTGTCTCCTTTGCCTTCTGTGCCCAGTATGGTATGACATTCCTTCAGTATTTGACACTGCCATGTGTAGTCCTAATCTATATTGGGGTCAGGATTAGACAGGCCTGCAGGACAGTAGTGGCAGAGATGATCTGAAATAGCACATGATCCAAAAACTATATTTGAATTGCATTAGGTTTATATTTAAATATAACTGCCAGCTCTCGCAGGCTTCTACCACCCGGACCAAGCCTGCTTTCCATACTTAGTTATGAGACCAGTCCCACATTATCAAGTCCTATAGTCTCCTGTTTGGAAGTAGTTTTGCTTTCTGGTCAACAAAGATTGAAAGACTCAACATATTCTCCATTATATATTCTGGAGCATCACCTCAACATGACATTGGGCTTCAATCCATTTTCTCAATATTTTTTTCTGCCAGTTTCTAGAGCATGGGTTTTATGTTAGTGCACAAGAGTTATCTGGGGACTCATCTTCAGAAATTATGATTTCCATAATTCCGTGATAAGGACAAAGAATCTGTTTTAAATAAGATTCCCTGGATGATTCTCATGCAGGGAGAGTCTGTGTCGTCCAGTTTGAGAAACACCAGTATAGAGGAAGAGATTTTCCTTTCTAAATTTTTTACTTGTATGATGAAGCCTGTTCATTCCACCCTTTCTGAAACTCACTGCTACCCTAAATCTGTCATTTCTTGCTATTCGCATTGATCATTTATTGGTTCCCCTTTGTTCTTAATCTCTGCTGTACTTTTTTCTGTCCCTCACCCTCCACTTTTGAATCTCTTAAGTGACCAGTAAACACTGCCTTCTAGTGGTTCTTATTCTTCCTGTTACCCTTGCCCCCTGCCTTTAATACAATGATTCCTCAGGGTGCTCATTCTTTCCCCTTTGCCTTGAATTCAGAAGACAGAAACAATTTCCAAAAATTTTGGTTTTGAAGGGGTAACAAGACCAGGATTTTTCAATTGCAGGAAATAATTTAGATACGTAGACAAATACAAAAAAGTAGAAAGTATTTGCCCAATATTTTATGGTTCAAAATTATTTTAAGACTTAGAATTTTAGTAATTGCTTTTGAGAAAAGGTTTTACAAGTTAGGATTCTCGTTTGCTGACTACCTTATTTTTTACCCAAATGGAACATCAAAGCATATGAAGCCACTAAATAATCTCCAAATTGGTATAGTAGTCATGGATTCAAAGATCTTTCCTCTTTTGGTTTTCTTATCTCTGGGTAGCAGGGCAGAGGAGAGCACCAAGTAATTACTGGAGAGCCCTTTCATGTGGACCTTCCCACTTCACAATGACCAAAAAAAAAAAAAAAGAAAAAGAAAAAAAAAGTACCTTTTCATTCTTCCTTCCTTCAAAGGCCAGAAAGTTTTTTCTGTAATTCAGATACAAGAGAGAAGAAATTGAGTAATATTAGCCTAAAAATTAGCATCCTCTTCCCCCTCCCCCCAAGGATGACAATTATTTATTTAGTCTTGAAGGATAGTGATATAAAGATGGGGAACAAAAAAATATTGCATAAAACTAAAGAAAAATCCTCTTCAAATAGATGAATATTAAGTTGAGATCCTTTAAGAAAAGAAGAAATTTTAAAAACATTTTTTATTAAATGTGGACATGAGGAAAATTAAGATGTTTTGGTCATTTGTAAGCCGGAACGTTTTTTCCTAACAGCGTGAACATAAATAAACTAAGACTTTAGTTAATTCTACAAGCATTTATTGTGCCATCCCATTTCCTTGGTTCCTCTGTTGAGTAATTAGATACCTGAATTCACATCTAAGCAAGGTGTCCATGTTACTGAGGGCTGCAAGGAGTATTAAAGAAATTTAAGGTTGTGCTCAAAGATTGAGAAGTAACGTCAGATTGTGCAGTAATTCTCTAATGTATGGCATATTTTTCAGGTAAAATGCAACATTAACTATAATAGTGATTTACCAAGAGGAATCAGCTAACATACTTGATTCTTTTGATATGTAACCAAATGCTGTTTCTCTAGAATTGACATTGTCTGTTATAAATTCCTCAATGATATCCTTCAAATAAATACCCTAAAGTGATAAAGCCTTCAACTAGAACCCTATCAACTCTTGTTGGATAACTTTTCCCATAAAATTTTCAATGAGTTATTACAAAGTGGTATGCTTAATATTAGGGCCACTATAATAACCTATTTTTACTTCTCTTGAACACTCAGTATTATCATTTCAGATAATGTTTATATTTTCACTGAGAATGTGGTCACCTAATTATTTGATTGCAATGCTATTGTATATATCTTGACATTGATTTTGATGATGATTTGAAGAAAGCAGTTTGCTGTTTTCTCTGACAATTTTCAAATCACTCCACTGGAAACCTATAGATTTTTAAATAGCGGAATATGATATTTTCCTGTAGAATTTTAGAGCTTTGAAATTACCTAACGTAGCATCTTCATTTTACATATGTGAAAACTAAGTCCAAGAGAGAGTAAATAACTCACCCAGAGTCATATAGTTAATTAATGGCAGAGCTGAGCTAAAACTCAAGTCTCCTGTCTCTGTCCGGGTTGAATACTTGTTCACTGAGGTCATCCCAGAGCTGTGTCATTTTCCTATGACAGTTTTGCTAGATACAGAAATCTCACACTAATTTTCAAGAGTCTATAATTTCAGTCATATACATTGCATATGCTCAATGGTTTTTCTGTTTAACTCACATTTGTCACAGTGATAAAACTGTTTTTAAAACAAGGTTAAACAGAGTTTGTATATATTAAATGTGCTTTCTATAAGGCATGTAAATTTCCTAGAATTTGCCAGTGTAGCTTTGTGCATAATCTGGCATTAACTCAGACCTCATATGTTTCACTAAAATAGCAAAATAAGCTGCTAGACTAAAAGTTTAAGCAATGATAAAATTCAAGAAACAATGTTTCGTGGTGAGCAAGAAAGAATATCCTTAATTTTGAAGGTAAGCAAACAATGTTTAAGGATGACTATGGAAGCTGTAGGGCTCTGTCCATCATGATGTTATTTTTTGTTTCAAAGGTTACACCACGTTTAAAATTAACACCATGAATTTGTCTCAAGGAAAAGTTTCCAGCTAATGTAAAGATAAGCATAAAAACAGATTATAAAACCAAATTTGTCTGGAATTCTTTAAAAACAGTTATCATTTAATGCCATGATATTGCTATGTCATTTATATCTGGAGACATATTTTGTTCTTATGAATTAGTTATATACTTGCAAACTGACCATAGATCTGAGGCGTAAAGCAGGGGAGGATTGAGGAGAGGGGTAAAAACAGGGGAGGAAAGAGCACAAGGGAAATGGAGAAGATCCATCATGGGTGCTATGGGAGAACTATGGGGACGGCACCTAAGGAGAGAAATCAAATACTGCCCCCAAATTAGCAACGTTGTAAGAAAAAAAATTAGAATGTAATGTGTACTCTATTATTTCACCCTCCTCCAAAAATAATAAAATGTACTTAGTTAAAACAAATCATTATATAAATAAGTTATCTAAATTTTGTATTTAGCATCTGCTCATTGTTGTATACTAAAGTTTCTGCCAGTTTGGTTAGCACTCAAAAAATGGATACTAAAAGTGAATTTCAGTTGCAAGTAAATGAACTTGTTTCTATTTTAATATTGTTTCTAATTACATTGTAAATATGCCGTAGACAGACATAATTGCATGCATTTTACAGTTTTCTGATAATTAGTTACATAATCCCTTAATGTCCATACTATTATTTCTTTTTTATGAATGACTACACTCAGTCCAGGGGGGTTGGTAAAGTACACTTAGGTTTTTCACATGGAAATTCTAAGGGAGTGAAGAAGATTAGAAAAACCATTCTAAATAATTGAATACTTGACTATTTTAACAAGAAGATTGACATCCTTTGTTCTATATCTTGCAGGATCCAACTGGAATATTCTCACTGGATAAAACCATCGGCCTTGGTACTTATGGCAGGATCTATTTGGTAAGTGGGATTAGATTATGCATTCATTCTTAATTTTCTAATAACAATAATGGTTGTCAGTTAAAACCATATGCTGTAAAACAATGCCAAATCACGTTTTACTTCAAGAGATGTATTTGACATCTGTGAGGATGATTGCAAAAGGAGTAGATAAATATAAGATCTAAAAATTATTATCAGGTGGTAACATCACCAATGGAAAATGGAACTAATTCAAATAAGATCTCCCCAAATAAAAATATCATGTTTTATATTATATATCCACACCATTATAATTATTCACATTCTACTTTTAAATTGAATGTTACAAAAAGGTAAGTTTCATAGCATCTGTTGTCATACTATGTACATGAATGTGCACATATGTGTGATAGATTTTTTTAGAGAATCTAACAAGAAGCCTGCATTTATGCAATGATTCTTTATTACACATCAGGTATGTGCCAGGCACTGTAAAAGTTTCTGGGGATAAAGTGATGAATAAAACAGAAATTCTCTGCTCTTCTAATGCCTGGAAATGTAATTGATTAAATATGTGTGCACATTTAGAGGGCTGGGGAGGCACACAGATCACATAAATAAGTACACAAATAGTTGCATAATTGCAGTTGTAATATATTCTCTGTAAGAACATTCTTAGTGATATAAAAGCATAGAAATTTAGATTGAAGCATCAGTGTTATCCTTCCTGGGAAAGTGATTGTTAAGCTAACACCAGGAGGACAAATATGATAAAAGCAAGCAAAGGTGTAGTTGTGGAAGATGTTGTTAATGCAGAATAGCTAGAGATTGGGACAGTATTAAAAGTTGGCTTGAAGATGGGGATCCTTTAGTAGTCCTATCACCTTGATAAGGTGCCTTTACTCCACAATCTGTATGTGGAATAGACATTTTCTCAGCCTTGTATAGTTCTGTACAAATGCAGTATTTGTCTTCCCCAAGCCAGTTCTTAAGTTGATCATTACTGTAGACAGATCACAGGTCATCCACGTATGGGTTGTGTGTGATAAATCCCGCAGAAGGGGCTTCTTTCTAGAAGTACCCTATAAGGGTACCCCTCTACTTGCCAAGCCTTGTACCTTTAGCACTGTATTTGCCCAAAGGTGCTGCTTTTTTAAATTCATCTACCCAGATTGGGATGGGGGAGATCTTTTAAACGAGCAGTAAAATTCCTATGACATAGAACTTGAGTGGTATAAATAGCACTGTGAATGGGTCCTACAAGCAGAAAGAATCTTGGTGAGTATAGGGAACAGAGACAGAGACAGGCAAAAGTTATTGCTAACCATTCTGACCTCCTTCACTTGTAAACAGAACCAATAAGTTATAAATTGTGACGTGATGTAATATTGGTTACCTCAGCCTGCATCCCAGACTGAATTACTAGTTAATATTTGTGTGAGCTAAGTGATTTTTGCCTCATGCATAGATACTACACCTTATATTACAGAAGTTCCTCTTCTTTATGACACATTTGTTATCTCCATGGCTATTGACACATTTTAATTCCCCGCCAGGGTGTGTGTATATACTTGTTCTGATTCAATGGTATAGCACTCTCTCCACCACCAGATCTTAAGAATAAAAACCTCAGTCATATGAGTAAAACGCAAAGGTAAGTTTAAATAACACAAGAAGCTGGTTCCTCATTATCAGTCAGAACTGATGCTATAAAAAGAAGAAAATTCAAGAGGGTAAAAAGGTAAGTGTGTTGTATACAATAATTCTCATTTTCAACCTTGAGATTATTGAAGGTATTTATATTTGGTAAAATTTACCTTCTTAAGTGTACAATTTATGAATTTGTACAAATACATTCATTAATGTAACTACCACTACTATCAAGACTTTTCCCTATGAATCTAAAATGAATCACAATCTCCTTTCAAGTAATATTCTACCACTTCATTGTGTGTTGTCCCAATTTGTGTACTATAGTTGTAGTTTTATACATTTTGCCTTTGCATATGATATAACCTATAGCACTACTACTTTGTTCCCTGTATTCAATAACTACTACATATTATTTGGTTAATTATCTTTTAGTGCAATTAAAAAGAAAGAAATATATTTATTTGAGTCATTTCTGGAATCTTCACTTCTTTGTGTAGATCCAAGTTTTTATTTGTTTTTATATACCTCAAGCCTGAAAATCTTCCTCAAACATTTCCTATAATGCAGGACGTCTGGAAATAAATTCTCTGTATTTAAAAAAAGTTGTTTACTTCTCCTTCATTTTTTGAAAGATATTGACACGGGATATAGTGTTTTGGGCTGACAATTTTTTTTCTTTCATCACTATAAACATGCCACTCCATTTTCTTCTGGCTTGCAGTTTCTGCAGTGCTATCATTCCTGTCTTTGCTCTTTTGCATTTTTTCTCACTGCCTTTAAGATTCTTCTTAACAGCTTTGCTTTTCAGAAGTTTAAATATGAAGTATCTATGGTTTTTTATTTTGAGGTATGCTTGATGAGGTTCTTTGAACTTTGTGAATAGTGATATATATGACATATATTATTATTTGGGGGAAATTCTTGACCTTTATTTCTGCAAATATTTCTTCTGCCCTGCTCTCTTTGTAGAAATCAAATTTCATAGGTGTTGGACCATTTGATATTAACCACAGTTAATGATGCTCTGTTTTGCATTCGTGTGTGTTCATTTACTCTTCTCCTTGTTTTGGTTGTATTTTATCTTCAGTCTCTCTGATTCTGGGCTGTTTTGAATTTACTGATGAGACTGTCAAAGGCATTCGTTTACTGTTTTTCATTTCTAGCATTTCTGCTTGGCATTTTTCATAACTAACATTGACTGAAATTTTCATTCATCATTCATGTTTTACACGTTTCACTAATCTTTTCAAATACTAATCACTGTTAGGTTAAATTTTCCTTTTCAGAGTTTGAATACCCAAGTCATCTCTGAGACTGGTTATATTGATCGCTTTGTCTGTTGAGAGTGTGCTTTTTTTGTTTGCTTGCTGTTCTATTTCTCAAAATTTTTGTTTTAACACCACACATTATGTCGGTGAGTGGAGATGGAAGTAAATAGTTTTTATGCTTTGAAGTGGGCACACTTGGCTCTGCTGATTCACTCAGGCGGGTGGTTGAGACAATCTGATTAAAAGATGAGTTATGTTTGGGTTATATTGTCACTGTGGTTACCCTCAGCTCACAACCAGATTCAGTTTTTTCTTTTACTGTGTGCTTAACATGGGGGTTGTGTTGCTGAATGTTTTTTTCTCAACATCCTTGCTCTACCCTCAGCTTTCACCTTTCCTTATGCATTTGTGCCTTAGAGACATTCTCTCCGTGCTCTTGTGCCTCCCCTAGTGGTAGGTATTTTGCTATTGCTTCCTACTAAGCACCTTTCAGTGTAGTGGTGTGGGGTAGGTAAGAAGGGGGTTCTCTCTTCTCTTGATTCCACCTCAGTCTTAGGTTATGGTGGTGGGACTTTCTTGGTCACCCTGCTCCTCTGCTAGTGCAGAGACACAACTTACGGTGTGTGCCCAGGAATAACTTCTACCCCTACTGCAGAAGTAGCTGACTTAATTCTTTTATTTTTCCTCAAGCTGCAGTATGTCTTCATCTCTACTCTGCACAGAGCTGGCTTTGCTGTCCTTCCCCTAGGGCTTAAAACTTTTTGTTTCTTAGGGGGAAAGGAATTAACATGGTTTCATGCTTTTCCTACTGTAATGATTTCTCTGCACCAGGTTAGTACCCTGATTCTGTGCAAAAAAGCCAGCAAGTGTATATAAATTTCTCTTGTGTCTGGTGCTCCAGAGGGTACTTTACTTTGATGCTAACCACATTTGGCTTTTAGCAATTCAAGAATTTAGCTGAATTTTTTAATACTTGCTTCTATGGTGAGCCTGTCTTCCACCAGTGGCCACAGGTGACCAGTGCTCATGTCCCATCTCTCTTTGCAAGTACTTGTTTTTCTTTAGACTTTAGAGTGGGAGACGCATTCCTTTTAGCTTTTCACATCCCCTTCAAGAGCCAGAAATTCGTGTCAATTCCTTTTAATTGAATCTTCATGAAGCATCTATCATATGGTAGGTCTTGTACACATTTATTGTTCCTAAGAATTTTATATGTACCTATCCATATCTGGAGATAGAGAATACTCGCTACCGTCAGATCTTCAGAATGGAAACCTTTGTTACAGAAGGTAGATAATTACAGACATTTTATTTACCTTAGACAGATTTTCCTTTGTCATTCATTGCTGTTACCTCTTTCTTTTTCTACCTCAATTTTCTTTGTAAAAGTTTTTGAAGCAGTGGGACTGTATATCAATATCTCCTTCATAGAAAGCAATTTTGAGTATGTAGTAAATGTTTTTGAAATGTTCTTACACTTTATACCAATAATCCCACTTTTGGACGTCTGTAATAAATATCCCAAATGTGGAAAGATAATCACTTTAGCAGAAAAGTAGCATATTGTGATGAAAAGGAGCCCTGATTTGAAACCAGGTAGAACTGATTCCGTGTTTACTTGGTCATTAATTAGGTATGACCTTGAGAAAGTCACTTAACCTTTGAGTATAAATTTCTTTATTTATAAAATGGAGGTGATAATATCTACCTTGAAAGGTTTTGATGTTAAAAAATATGTATAAAATGTTTGGTCTGTTTTAGATATCTGTTGAGGGTAGCAATTGATATCATTATTTTTGTTGCCATGATAGGAAAAAAAAAACAAATTCAGCAATGCCATAAACTAGTAAAAAATAAGATGAACTATTCACAGACCAAAATAAATGAAGCAATTCAATCATCCTCTTGGCCTTAGATTTCAAGATTTACTATTATGTAATCTTATTCACTTAGCCCATACAGATAGGTCTAAAGTTGAACACCAAAGATATATTTAATAGTGCAACTACAGCTTATGAAATAATCTATGAAAACCTCATTTATGTAATAAGGTATGAATTTCATCAGAGAGATTCTGATCCTCAAATGTCTGAATTAAGAATGCACAAAGAATTGTGTAGTTAGCAGTGGAACTGAGGATGAACAAATCCGTAGGATTAGTGGTTGTAAAGGAGGGGCTCTGAGTGAGCGATAACTACCGTCACGCATTGCTTAGAGATATTTTGATCAATGACAGGCTGCATATATGATGGTGGTCACAATAGGCTATTCTGTGTAGCCCATGTGTGAAGTCGGTTATACCATTTAGGCTTACACTCTGTGATTACACTCTGTGATGTTCATACAACAATGAGATCTCCTAATGATACATTTCTCAGAATGTATCCCTGTTAAGTGACACATGACTAGAAGTAAGCAGGAGCATTGGAAAGAAAAAGTGCTCACAGTAGGCAGTCAAAGAGCTGCTTTGTAGAAAGAGCTGGAAAAAATGATGAAATAGAAGCACAGATAGAATAGGCAAATCAAACTGATGGAACCCCAATGAAGACTCACAATTTCCTGTTTCTGAGGTGAATGGCGTGGCCTCATAATTCCTTCCACTTTCTCCACGGCCGTATTATTTATAGGCTGCCTTGTCTTTTCTTGAGTTATCCTTTGTGAATCTTTATTTCTAGCTCTCAAAAAAAAATAAGACGAAGTAAATTTCATATACCCAGTAAATATATCATTGCTTTGAAAAACAATGTTTATGAAATTATGTAGCAGTATAGAACTATGTTTAAGAAATTAAGTAAATCATTCCATGTTTCATGTATACCCTCTCATTACAGCTATGTTAGAACAAGCACATGAAAAGCGCTCAATTAAGTGGTTAGAATAGTGAGATATTGGGTGTCATTTTCTAGTCTATATTTTTTCTGTTTTCTAATGTTATGTTACTCGAGTGACATTAAAGCTTTGTAGTAGGTGCAGTGACTAGTATACACGTGTTTTGGAGGTGTGAAGCTATGCTCCTGAAACTCAGGTAGTATTGGAGCCAATGGTAAATAAAATTTTAGAAGTATACATATAATGTTAGACCATACTAAATGCTGTATAAATTCCTTTTACAACAAAATGGAAGCATGATACCATTCAAAATTAAAGTCAGAGTGACTCATAGAATCCTTTGCTTTTTCAGTGCTGCCAACCACATCCCCTGCTGGTGTTTGTTTTGGTTAAAGTCTCTCCAATGTCTTCCAGCTTGTTTCCAAGGCCTCGTTTTCTGGCAGGTTTCCAGCTGTCTGCTGAGGTCTGTGCACATTGAAATGAAGGCCGAGTCTCACACTCCAAGTTATAGTCCTTTATCTTTCCTTCTTTTTCTTTTAAGTAGATGCCTATCCTCCTACCTTCTCCCACCTCTATGCCAGTATAAACCTCATTTAAAATTGTGGATCTTCTTTTTCTCTTGAGGAGAAAGAAGTATTGCTCTTTCCTCTTTCCCCTACTAGCTATAAAATATAGTTTACACTTCCCTTTAAGCTGCTAATCACGCAATCTAAAGGTTGTCACTTGAATTGGAGCATTATTTAGAATTTGCCCTTGTCAGACAATATTATCAAAAAGAAAATGAATTAGAACTTGTTTTAATGGTATTATTAAAAAAATAAATAATTTCCCAAAGAGCAATGTACACAGAGAGACCACAGTTATTTTATGAAATATTAAGTAAGAAACCAAGACCCTTTAGGTTGGCACAGTGGGTGACAACCTGACTCTTACACTAGACTTGTCACTTGATTTTCCTAAGTCCATTTCCTCAACTATAAAAATAATGCATTCAACTAGATGACCTCTAGTGTTTCTTCTGGCTCTTGTGCAATACATCTAGCACAGTCCTTAGAATTCAATAAAATGCAGGCTATTGTAATTCTTACTGTCATCAACATAATAATAGTTATCCTGTAGTGCCTTCATCACCTTGAAAAATAGAACTTAATCATTAGCTATTAGTTGGAGTAGTTCCACATTTCACCAAATAATATTCTTTTAATAATGTTTTTCTATTTTCCCCACTGTTTTGTCACCTGATAGTGATACCTAATATTTAGTTCAGTACCTACTGTGGTACCCAATGCAAAGGTAAAACTGGGTACTAGTTATATTGTGAAGGGGAGATTCTTTATTTTATGTTACTGTTATCTACCACCATTTTGTTAAGCAGATAACAGTGGGGTAAGGCAATGAACTGAATCTCTAAAATGAACCAATTTACCTTGACCTTCATGAAATCTTAGCTCTACCCCTAATCTCTGCCACCTATTTACACATTGTCCTCTGCAGGTGATGAGGGCAGAACACTACAAAGATTCAAGGCAGCCACTTTAAGCAAAGAAAAAATTCACCTTAAGTAGGGTAAATTTCTATGATTGGCTCTGGAGCTTAATTGTCACATGTGCCTGATGCTTAGTTAGAACTCAATGCTTGTGGAAGCAAAAGATTGCTCCAAATATATTGTTGTTCTGAAATTAAAAAATACACCCTAGGTATAAGTAAGCATTTGCCCTTTGCCCCTTAGTAATCAGCAGATTGTCAGCTATATGAATGTGTGATTTCACAATCACTAGCAAACTCTTGAATTGCTTGAATGCTGGATGTGTACCATTAAATATGGAAATTTCTTTTTCAAATACTGTCCAATACATCACTTTTAAATTTGATATATTTTTTAATTGCTTTTGCTTGGAAACTTTACCAGACAGGTGAGATTTAGGTTTATTAGCTACATTTTCTGGATTTGAAGTTGGGGCAGGGAATGGGAACAGCAAGGCAGGAAAGAAATGTTATCCTCTGAGTTGATGACATACAATTTATGATATTTTAAATTAAGTTTTAGAAACATGGTGCTGACATTTGGGTTGCCTAGCCACTAGGCCTGTTGGATAGGGGTTTGAGTATTTTTCCTTTTAGGCTGAAATTATACTGTTTATTTGCCTACCAAATGTCTAGCACTGTGAATGCTTTCTTTTTAGGTAGGAAAGTTTCCTCACATCCTTGCCATTTTGCAAATATAGCTCAATTAAGTCAGCCAACAAATATTGCTTGAGCGCCCATAAAGTGCATAACACTGTGCATTTTATTATACATTGCATTGCAAGCCTCAACAGCAGCAGCTGAAGCTGAGCTGAGACCATAGGCTTACTAGGCTGGTGTGCCTAGTACCATAAATAACAAACCTTCTTTTGGTTCCACCTTCTTCCTGTGACATCGCCCCCTTGTGATAGTGGACTGCAAAATTAGGATTTGGTCTTTCTTAAGTAACGCTCAGGTGCTCTAACATAGGAAACATTATATTTATCCATTAAACAAAAACATCACTTTGAATGTTTAACATTTTCCACAGTAAAAAGGTTGAAAATATTTATAGAATGGCCACTGTGTTCCAAGCACTGTGTCAGGCACTAGGTGCGACTTAGAATGATCAGAAAACATTTTAAGGGTGAAGGGATTCATTTTTGTTGGTTGGGTTTTAGTAGACATAAGGAAGGAGACTATTTCACCCATGATTGCGGACTCTACATTCAAGGAGGGACTTATGGATAGCAGGAGGGACAAGGAGGCTGGGGTGAGACTGGGCAAAAGGAAGGAGGAAATAAGGATGTCATGTTTTTCTTTTTTTCCCTGGATGTAGAAAGCATGTCTAATGAAGCTTCTAACTGAGACCCAAGGAACAAATTTTCCCTCAGTAAGAGAACAGAGGTTGAATATTTGCAAAGAGGGTGAAAAGAACCAACATAAGCTAAATAAATTGAGACTCAGGGGATCAAATTAGTGAAAAGTGCTGAGGCTTGAAGGCCTTGGATAAAATGGAATATTTCTATGTTGGCCATGACATATCTCCAACTGTGGAAAATAACCCAGGCCTCTGTGTTGTAGGCTTGTCTTTTTCTTTCTGTGTTAGACCAGAACTTACTTCTGCATCCTGATAAATCTTGAGGGAGGAAGAAGCGGTAGTCTGATAGGAATGAAAGGTGAATATCAAAGTCATGTGGGATTTATGCTCCTACGAGACCACAATTAAATGAAACTACACTAATCTGTTTAATAAGTTCACTGATGTACGTGGAGAATAATTCTAATTCTGTATTTGATGTGTTGGATTAATCAAAATATCATAATTTCTTATCTTCAGATACTTAATCCAGTTGATTTTTGTAGAGTTGTTCTAGGGACAGAAAAAGTAAATTGAAATATATAGAGACAAATACATATTTAGAAACAAAAGCCAAGACTAATAAACTATAACATGGTGGTTTTGGTCAATCAGATAGAAGCATCCAAAATTATAAACATTGTTATGAAATGTAAGTCTTAAGTTTCTAGGTATGGAGGAATAATAGTTACTTAAAAATAATATGCAAAATTACCTAATTGATGCCTAGTTTATATACTAAAAGCTTTTTTTAATTTAACATTCCTAGGAAAATTTATGTTGATAAGCATTTGCAAACCATTTTAAAGAGTGGTAGGAGTTGGAGGGGACAGTGATAGTACTTTTGGCCTAATATATTGAAAATCAAACTTCTATTTTGCATATTCATATATAGACAAGATGTATATGTTCATATGTATGTGTGTGTATATATATATAAATGATTATCAGATTTTCAGGAAGTTCAGTGAAGGTGGTTGAAGTATCAAGAGTTTTTCTTGCTTTTTTTTCTCTAGTAGTTAGCTAAGTCCTCACCATAGCTCATGAAGCAGACACTAAGGAAAACAGCATTTAGGCAGTTCACATTCTTGAAATAAGAATGAATCCTAACTTTGGTTTGAGAACTTTTCAGCATTCTTTCAAATTGATGTATCTGTGTCTAAGATAGCTTTGTGGGTGATGCCAAAATTGCATTTAGAGATTAATTTGCCACTGTAGCTCTCTGGAGGTGTCAAAGCAAAAATGGAAGCCCCTACAGGTTTATGTTGCCAGGGCTACACTGAACGCCAGCTTTTACAAAGAGTAAAGTTATGCTAAAATATCAAAGACTGTCAAAGTACATAAGCAGTTCTTTAACCGGAAGTTTTATTTTTATTTGCTCAGCTATATAGCCAGGTTATAACAAATTCCTCCTCAACCAGAGCATAGAGAAAGAGAGGAACAATGAGATAGGAGTTGTGTGTCATTTCAGTTGGAGAAATAATGATATGGAGGTGGTTTATTAGTAATTTGGGTGGAAAAATAACAAATCTCCTTTTAGGCATGTCATTTGTAGGCTGAGTTCCTTTATGACTAGGAAAAGGCGGTTGGATTATTCAGGGTCCCCTGAGGGAAAAGAAGATTGATTATATTCTAAGCACTACCAGTAACATTTTGTATAAATCATTAACTCTGAAGAGAAACAAAACAAAACAAAAACACCACCACGATCAAAAAGGACAAGTCTAAGAGTCCTCAGAGAAGGCTAGCCTTTCTTGACTCTGAAAACAAATTTAAATAAAATGTCTTGGTTTACAAATTGTCTGAGGAAAAAAATGAAGCTATAATTATTAGTCGCTTCACAGGTAGTTCAATGTCTTAAAACTGGGTAACATTTCTGCGTGCTTACATTGTGCTTAGTGCTTAATTTGCATTATATCATTTATATCTCATAAGAGTGTTATGAGGTGGGTGCTATTGTTTTCATAATCTTCCCATCTCATAAATGAGGAAACTAAGGATCCAAGAACTTCAGTTACTAAACAAGTTTGCAGAGTCAAGAGTCAAAAGAAAATTTTCCTGACCCCGTCCCAGGTCTGTGCTTTAACTACTGTATTATATCCAGCTCACTATGTACAAGTCAGAATCAAAAAGCATTCAAATAGATCAGCCAGTTGAAAAATTATCTGCCCATGTAAAAAAGATTATAGGAAACTGGTGATCTGAGGTTAGTGATGAAGATCATTTATGATGGGTCGATCCAGCATATCTCTCCCTTTATTTGGGGCACTAAGGCACACTCTAATCTCAGGGGCTTTTTCTGAGACTTAGTAGAATTTTAGAAGTGGACAGGGATAAGCAGATGGGCTTTACAGGATACTTGAAGCTCATGACTAAATTCCCGTTGAGACTGTTAGAAGCCCTGGAAGGTAGAGAAGTGCCTGCTGTCACTCCTTTATTCTCTTTGAGTGAGCAGAGGCCTAGCTTCAGAGCCAGAGGCATTTTGCCCCAATAATTGCTCCTACTGAGAGCCCCAGAGAAGAGGAAGGCATTGAAGGTTCACTAAAAGTTAGTACCTCTCAAAGAGGAAGCAGAGTCTCAGCATCTCCTTTGTGGATGATTGGTTTTTAATTGGTGGGGATTTAAAAATTTAACAAATTAAAAATAAGTGTTTTTTTAAAGAATTTCTAGGAATATGGTGAACATTTTAAAGCTGTGTGTATAAAGTATAGGGCACCCTTATTTGTTCTCTGCCTAAGAACAGAACTTCCCCCAGACTCTAGGCTGGAATAAATGACATGTAAGAGCTAAGTGACTATAACTTGGAAGGTTAGAGAAAGGCGGAGGAACTGGGCAGAACAGGTGGATGGTGCAGGTTTGGCATTGAGCTAAGGAGGCATCTATCAAGTGTGTTGCTTAAGTAAAATTCTCCTTATATGTATGGTTCCCTCTGATGGGGATGCAAGTTTCAACCGAACTTAGAATTTGAGGCTTTCCTGGTGGCTAACTTCTGTAAGAATTTTGTAAGCATTTGAGTTCTTCTCACCTTGCCACCATAAAGTGTTGCAGTGACAGTAGAAAACCAGCTATAATAAGACTTGGCGTGGATGCTTAAAAAATCTGTTAGTTTTTAAAACTAGCTTGCAGAATTCTTCAGGGGCAAGGACCAGGACTTTTTCATTTTGCCTCTGTCTCTTGAGCACCTCATAAAGTGTCTTGCACCTAGTAGGCACAAGGACACCAGGGACCCATGACAAGCAAAAATGCGATGTAAACCTCTTAGTATGTTTTCTATTGCTCACCCTGATTTTCTCCTTTTACTATCGGGGTTATCATTCTACAAGTAGAAAGTCAGGTATGTCCAGAAAATCAATTTTAGTCACCTTTGTAATGTCTTTGTGATTAGCATAATGCCTTATACATATGAATAGTTGGCACAATTTCTGGTCGGACTAAAATAAAAAGACGTGTGCAAAAATGACCCTCTCCCAAATGACATATTTTAACAGGGGCTCTCTGCTGATGTGCCTTGATGGAAAGGATTGACTAATGACACCCTGTTCAGCCAATGCTGGAGACAGGTTGGCCTTTCAAAATTATACCACCTAAGTAACTTTCTATTCTGACTATTAAAAAAGGTGGCACTGTGTAGAGATAAATATTTCCAAAGGATGGAAATATTAGCCTTACTTTTTTTTTATTACTTTCTGCTGAATGAGTCATTTAGGAAGCTTGAAAGAGTATATTTTTTCTCGGGGTACTGTAGTTTGCTGTAGTGTTGTTGGCACAGCCAAGTGTAAAGATGGTTTCAAGAGAGCCTCATACCTTCAGGAAGATGTCTAGAACATGTGCAAATATTTCCTGACTTGGAAGATTGGCAGTCGTTAGAAAGAAAAACACATAAATAAGAGCTTACAAATGTCCTTGCTTCTCTTAGCCTTTTACCCAAGCTTCCCAGTTGCTGTATTTTAGTGCAATTAAAAAAAATTAAATGACCAAAATGTTAACCTCTTAAAAGTTTACCATTTTCAGGTTCTATACAGACATACACACACACAAACACATTCCAACTTGCCTTGGTATGCTGGGTACTTTTCTAGTCCCATGTCCTGGGAAACTTCCATCAGTCCATATACATATGCTTGATTTATGCCTTTTCATGCACTGGCAATATATTGTATAAAAGGTACTTGTGTCCTCCCCTTAACTGCACTGAGAGCAGAAGTAACAGATGTGAGTAGAAAAGTGCAAATTAGTTTTAAAACAAACTGGAAGACAGAGTAGTGCTATTTGTAGGAATCAGGTCTGTGTTTACCTCAAGCAGTGCAGTATGAAAATTGATTTCAGTGATTTCTTCAACACCACCATCCCTGCTTCAAAATTATACAGACAAAATTAGTTGACTGGTTATTTGACTGAAATGACCAAAATGATCATTGACATCTAGTGCACATAGCCTGCCTGAAATGGAAATTGGATGTGTTCGTTGCATCCAAAATGCTGTTTAGAGAGATTTCTCAGGCACATCTGAATGCTTGGACTCAGGGAGGGAGATTAGAAAAGCAAAACTCACTGTCAGCCTGCCTCTCTAAGGCCCTTCAAATAGGAGACTCTAGTATGAGACCAGAATTTGCCAGATTAACCTCCTTCCATCTCCTCAACCTTTTTGGATCTGGCAGTGGCATGAGCGATGGGCCAGTTGAATTGAGAGAAGGTTTACAGAACTCAGTTAGAATATGGCCAGTTAATTTATATTTTAAAATACAGTTAACAAAATATATAGCACAGTACCTATTTCCATGATTCCATTTATACTGAGCTGTAAAACCTTCCTTATTCTATACAAATTGGGGGGTGGGGGGGGGAGAGAGAGAGATTGATTAGATAAGCAAAAGATCTGCCTCTTTGTAGCAATTAGTAAATATTACTACTACTACTACTCTCTACTCCTTTACAAATGTTAATTTCTTTTGAGTTCTTTTGGTGCTGTGAATTATCTTGTGATCTACTCACATATATCATTATGCACTGAGTAGAGAATTTTAATGCAGTTTAAATGAATTATAGTAACAGAGATTTAGTACTTGAGGATGTGTCTCAGATTTACATGGAAGCTAAAACCTACTTGAGTCTTTAATGCTGCAACTTGCCCTCTGTTTGCATTAAAACTGGTGGAATGAGATGTGGTCCCAAGCAGCTTCACGTGACCCAATCAAACTTCATTCTAAAAAGATTCTAGGGCATAGAAAACATAATGTGCATGGCATCTTTAATATCTCAATATGGTGGCACTGTGCTAAATCAAATTTTGTTGGTTAATTCTGCTTTTTTGGTGGTTTTCTTTATTCAAATCTTATATTCCAAGACCCTGATACTCAAATAGGGAAGTGAAAGAAATGGAGGGAAAAAAGGGGAGAAAAGGAAGATTAAGGGAGAACTAGTGTTAGAACTAGTGTTGCCAGATTTGACACATGAAAATAGATTGCCCAGTTACATCTGAATAAAGAGCAAATTTTTTAGTTTTAGTATGCCTCAATGAAATATATGTATGCTAAAAATCAGTTACTTGAAATTCACATTTAACTAGGCTTGTCCTGTACTTCATCTGCCAACCTTATTTAGAACCAGCTTTACCTGGATCACAGATTTGCAACCCAGCAACCTGCTCTAGTGGGACAAAAACTACTGGTTCAGCTTCCTAAAAAGCTGCCAAAGAATGGGGAAGAGGTGGTCTTCTGGTCCTAGAACCGTTACTGCTCTACTCCACTTTTAGCAGATGGTTAGTGCTGCTTTCAAAACCCCACATTCAGCTGCTTGCTGGTAAAGGGGCTACTGAGTCTAAGTAAATAATTTATTCCATACTGAGGAACTGAGTAGAGGAAAGGAGATTTTCTCTTTCACATACCAGGGAGAGCATTTTGCCTACTCAGGTCTCTGGACTGGACAAGAGAATCAAGGTCATGTTTTCTTGCTCCAGAAGCAGAGGGGCTCTGGACTGGTGACTTGGTTTGTCTCTTCATTTTAGTGTGCCTATTATGGGTCCAAACACCTATTGTGGTTGCAATCCGTATCAATTGATGATGTTGATTTTTTTTAAATTAAAGGCCTCGCATTCTGTTTCACAGTACAGGTTATCAGTAGCCTCAATGTACAGATTGCTCACAGAAAGACCATTTGTATTGTTTAGAGCCCCATTGCAGGTGGATTATTGTGAGTTGTGAGTTAAATCACTCCTTTTGCCTGAGAGGTTTACAACTTTAAGGAAGGATGCCTAGGGAAGACTGAGCTACAGAGCAGAAGAGAAACACTCTGCCAGCAGAACTGTTTAAATCCAACCATCATATCTCACTGCTCCTACTTCCCTCAGCATGGTCAAAGGAATGTACTATCTATTCACTTCCATTTGTAAAGAATGTTCCACCAAGGACAACTGACCATCTGCAAGAGAAGGATGTGTCTGTAAATTTGAATAAGATTCCAAAAGGGGCATCAATATACTGGGGGCCTCCAGTTATGTTAGATTATTAGTTTGTTCTTTCTGGATTTGCTGACAGTACCAGTGGAGAGAGACAGAGCCAGAGACAATGTCATGTCCACTCTCTGAGGGACTTCATTTACTGTACCTTCTGCTGTGATGAACTTTTTCTAGTGCTTCAGACAAATATAGTCCCTAATTAAAAAATGGGGATGACCATACTCTGTAATGTATCAATCAAATCAATCTTGAATACTAATAACCACAAGTCAAGTTGCCATTAAATGCTTATAGTATACTAGGTACTGTTCTATACACTTTATAGGCATTAACTCATTTGATACTCACAGAAATCCCATGAGGTGCCTTTTATAAATGTCGTTTTCATTTTGTATATGGAATAGAGGCATAGAGAAGTTAAATAATTGTGTAAAGTCATGTAGTAAGTAGCTAAGCCAGATCTAGTTGGAAAACCAGATCTCTCTGGTCTGCAAAGCCCTCACTTTTAACAGTGTTATAAAAAAACTACAAGTGGACTGTTAGGTACAAAAAGAAACCCCTTTCTGCATGATAGAGTTGGATCAGTGAGGACCTAGAAGGTGGCTCCAGTATACCCCCAAGGAGTGTTTATGATAAGGCTCCAGTGTATACAACTCTCCAACTTTCTGCAATAGTATTGTTTTCCTCCAGTCAACCTCAGAGGGTCTTTCTGATGAAGAGAGAGAGAACTGAAGAGTTATCTTTTCAGTCAATTGACAAAGCCAAATTACATGGTACATTTTATGTGAAACATTAGAAGAGACATGAGAAATTAGCCATTCATAAAATGCTTGTTCTGAATAGTAAATATTTAAGGATTCAATTAAATTTTCTCTCTGAAGGCTAGCTTTTATTTTAAGAATATTATATAAAATCTTTTTAACAGCAAAGTGGTGTACAAAATAGATTTTGGTCAGAACCAGAAATAAATTTGACATTCTATTGATATTGTGCTATGGAATTTCAAGAGGGACATCTCTCTCAAAATAAAAAAAAAGAAAATAACAACTCCCAAACCTAGATAGTAGTCACATATTATTTAAAAGATAAATACCTTTCATGGGAGCCCTGTCCAAGAAGGTGTCAGTTTAGGCTCATGTAAAGATTCCAAATAGTTCAACTAAAAATTCTTGTAGGGACTTATTTTGACACGTGTTTGGAGTATGCATCTTTCATCGTTACATAATCAAGTCTGCCTGGTCCCTGCCATGCCAGTTGGGAGCATGTAGTTTGGTGTCACACAAATCTGAGTTTAACTCCATGAGGTGAGTGACCAGGAGGTGTGTCACTTAACATCTCTAAGCCTCAGTTTCATGAAAATAATGGGACAGTAAAACCCATTATGCAGTGTGCCAAAAGCCTTTCATCAATACAGGAAACCTAAAAGTGTCCTTACTACTGACAGTGGGGGAATTAGTGAAGGAATGCCTTTCTTTAATATAAAGTTTATTCACTATTCAGAAAGCTGGACAGATAAGGAAGAATCAAACTCTACTGCAGTACAGAGCTGGAAGGACTCCCCAAAGGTCATTGATCAATGCTTTATTTACAGATGACCAAACGCAAGCTCTGTTAGAAGTGACTTGCTTGAGGTCAAATAACTAAAGATATAAAGCCTCACTTTTACTTTGTTCCTATCTCTTGTTAACTCACACTCAATGTGTTCAAGGCTTCTTAGATGTTAGCATTTCCAAGTGGTGAGTGCTTGAGTATGATGATTCTGAGTATGATGTTTCTGAGGAAGTTGAAGGTGTAATATCTCATCTTCTCCTCTCATACCAGATTTCAAATAATTAAAAAGGTGAGGATTCAAGTTTATAGCAATAGCTATTGTCTTACTATACCAGCGAAACTATAACATTTTTGAAATCAGAAATGAATCAAATGTTTCTCTAGAGTGTTCGAGTGACAGGTTTGAGTAGAGGATATTATTCAGTTACATTAAGGAGGCTTTTTGACTTACTGGTATTCATCAAAATGCAAGGAGAAAAATATTTCATAAATCAGGCTTTAGTTACTGCAGTCACTGAAAAATGAATTATCTCTCTTCAGCTTATATCAGCACTACTCTACATGTCTTCTCTTGTCAAGTTCTTTTATTTTTGTTTAACATCACCGCTCCTTATTTTTTCCTCTAGCTACTAACAATTCTAAGTGTGGTAAATGACCTTGACTGCTGTGCGTTTCTAATTTGGGGGCAGGAAGTATCTGGATAAATGTGAAAAAAAAATGTACTAGTTGACTTCCCAGAATTATTTTCCACTGCGCTTAGCTCCATAGGTTTTGTATTGTTAGGTAAAAATTTGAGTAATTTGTCCCAAGTATATTAGATGGTAGTGAATATTCAAAGGCACTGAAATCAAGTCCTGCTTGCCTCACTGTAAAATTTCTCTCTGTATGGCCATTATATGGCCCTGCAGCAGGTCAAATAACCACTGATAATACATTCGCAGCAGAGTGAGTGGCAGTGAGAGAGAGAGAAAAATGAAAGAGAGAGAGAGAGAGAGAGAGAGAGAGAGAGAGAGAGAGAGAGAAAGAGCATATATAAGCATGGATCTCAACATTGCTTTTTTTCCAGGGCAACCCACAGTTTGACATTAATTGAGGAACTGAGTTTAAGGATCATCACGAGTTCAGGCAGTATCAGGCCTGGATCTGCCCCTTTCTGATGGAGTTGAATATCCTTATTTCTCTATTTCCCTGGTTCTCAAGCAGAAGTATATATCAAAACTCTCTGGGGGATCATTTGAAAATGCAAGTGCTCAAGACCCATTCTAAGAGATCTTGACCAGAAATCAGTGCTTAGCTGAACTTGAGATTCTAGACATAAAATAGAAGTCTCGGGGAGGGCTTATTACTTTCTTCATAAGTGGAAAAAATTAAGCATATGTGCATATGTGTTAGGAGAACAGAGATTTAACTCAAAGTGGTGTGATTTTCAGGAAAGATATCCCAGACCATAAGTCCCACAGACAAATCTGCCACATTCCTTGAAATTCCCATTAGAGACTCATTCCTTTGGACTTACTACTTGCAATCACCTGTTCCCATGCATATTATAAGTTAAGTAATACATTAAACCACTAATTAACACTTTAGCACAGATGAGATTAGTTTTCACCTTAATCCCAAAGGAAATGAGGCACGAGACAGGTAAATTATTTTTGATGACTGAAAGAGGGGAGAGGGAGAATTTTGTAACATGGAAGAGTTACTTCCAAGGAAAGCAAAGCCAGATGTAACACCTCTGTAACAGAAGAGAGCCCTAAGGGCAATATGGAAGAGGGCCAGTGGAAGAGGGGCAGGGGATGAAGGTAAAATATACTTCACCAGAGATTATCCAGTTGCCCTTGGTGGAGGGAGCCTGCTTCTCTCACACTTTATGGGCTCAAGTCTTTCTTGCTTAGAATGACCCTCCACTGACCCCGGTTCATTTAAATGCAAAGCAACAAAAGGAGAAAGGCTGGAGGGAATTAACCCTACCATTTAGGTTACTCAGTATTAAACAACTGATTGATTTGGCCTAGTGGGTGAAGAAAACACACATGCACGCACACTCAAAGCAACTGTTTAAGTTTGCTTGTCCATTTAGGGAAAACAGTTAAACTGTGTTAGACAAATGGAGAAACTACTTTCTCAGTCTTTTTGCAAATGCCATTTTCTGTTTGCTCACCTAATCCTCAGAGTTGTGGGACCATCTAAGTCCTCTGGTAGATTGGGGAACTTTCTTGGGTGAAAGAAAAAATATTCAGAACCTTTCAATATGTTGATAATGTCGAAGTGGTAGGAAGCACAGGAAACTAGATTGAAGATGGGATCTATATAATGTGGGAAATGGTCATGTAGATTTGGCTGTTTTAAGGTAATCAAAAAATAGTGAAATGGTGTAAGTTCTGGTCTGGGTTATAAAGAAGTTTTGGGACATTGGTAATCATGAATTCTCTTTTATCCAGATGTCAATAAAGACCATTTGTCAATGTCCTGAACAACATATATTTAAGAGATTATTGTCCCTTTAATAATGTGATTTTGATTCATCTACTCTTGCTTGGATCATTCAGTTGCTGTTTGGTCAGATGACTCAAGTTTTGAAATTTTTGTTATTTTGTCTTTGTTGTATTTCATATGTAAAAGAAGGATTTAAGCACCTATCAGATCTTCCTACTACACTCTCCTATACCCCTCACCTCCCCGCTCTTGCAAGATAGTGTCTAGTTCCTAAAGCAGCTGCAATGTTTTCAATTAAGGAAGCCAGCTAAAGTGGCATGAATGTGGAAAATTTTCTTTTCTTCTTTTCCTTTGCTCTTGGAAGCCTGTGGTGCTCTTTGCTAACAGTAACACTGTTTTTTTTAAAGGACAGTTATGTATTGAGCACCTATTATTTTCATCACATTGTGCATGTTACTGTAGTGGATATAAAGAAATGTAAGACCCAGTTCCTGTCTTCAAGAAATTAAAACTGGAATTTAGAGCACTATAAGAACACCTAGGATATCAGAAGTGATAGATGGCATAGTCAGTATTATTTATTTATATTTAGGTGCCCCTTACCATCTGCTCTATACTCAGTGGATTACTTGACACTGGCTTCTTTTTATAGGATGAGGGCCATCCCATGTCCTCAACTTCCTAAACAGAGAAAAATGAAATGCTTATTCGCCACCAAAAAACATCAGAGCAAATATTTTCCCCACCACCATCCCTTATATCTCCTTTGATCCTTTATCCTCCCCTCATCCTTCTTAAACTCAGAAAACTCATTTTGGTCATCAATGACTGATAAGTTTTTGTAAAAATTTTGTTAAAGCATCTCGGTAATTGTGTAATAATTATATTTATCATTTTGACTTGCTTTACCACACATAGTTGCCTCAAAATCCTTCCATTTTGCTGAAAATAGAAACACTTTATCTTTCCTTAGGGCTAAATAGTATGCCATCATATGGATATACACATCTTGTCTTCTATTGATGGACATTTAGGGTGTTTCCATGCTCTAACTATTGCAAATAATTTTGGAATAAACATTGTAGAGCATATAGGTTTTTTAGTTGATAACTTAACATTTTTTAGATAGATGCCCAGGACTGGGATCGTTTAGTTATATGGTATTTCCATTTTTAGTGTTTTGAGGTAAATCCAGATCACTTCCCAAAAATGTTTAACATTCCTACCAACTGATTAATAGGATTCTTCTTGTTCACATCTTTCCAGTACTTGTTGTTGTTAATTTTTTTTAAATATGTGCCATACCTGGAATAATGTACTAGAAGTATTTAAGGATGAAAAATGTCATCCAAGAATACTATATCCTATAAGGCTCTAGTTCGTATATAAGGAAGAAATAAAGGCATACACAGACAAAATCTGAAGAAGTTTGTAAATACAAGAAATGTTGGAAGGAGCTTTACTGTATAAGTCAAAGAGAAGAACATCCACAAAAAACTGAGCAAAGAAATAGATAGAACCAAAAAACTAGACAATATGGAAGTAGAAGACCCTAATATATCAATAATGGCCTGAAATATAAATGGACTGAACATACCAATCAAAAGGCAAAAAGTGAACAATTGAATCAGAAAATAAAACCCCTTTCTGTCATCTCCAGGATACCCATCTGAGCTCCAAAGATAATATAGACTTAAATAAGTGGTTGGAAAACAACTCTACAAGCAAATAGGACCTAAAAGGGGCAAAAATAGTCACACTTGTATCAGGTAGAATAGTTTTCCAAATTAAAAAAAAAAGGTAACAAGAGATAGGACTTGGCGTTACATATCAGCTGAGCTTATATCACCAGGAGTACATAACACTCATCAATATATGTGCACCATATGAAGGAGCATTAAAATATGTTAGCCATTAGACATTGCACTCCCAAAATACTTGGTACACATTCTTCTTAAGTGTACATGGGACATTCTCTAGGATAGACCACATGTTGAGTTATAAAACAAGTATCAATAAATTCATGAAATTGAAGTTATATCAAGTAGCTTCTCTGGTAACAATGGTATCAAACTATAAATCAATCACAAAAAGAAAACTAATATGTGGAGACTGAACAGCACACTACTGAATGACTATAGGTTAATGAGGAAATCAAAGAAAAAATTAAAAAATACCTGACACAAGCAAAAATGAAGATGCAACCTACCAAAACCTATTGGACAAAGAAAAAGCAGTAGTAAGAGGTACAAATATAGAAACATAGGCCCACATTAAGAAACAAAAAACAAATTCAAATGCATAATCTTATACATAATCTTATCTTTCACTTTAAGGAACTAGAAAAAGAGCAAACAAAGTCAAAAGCCAGTAGAATAAAGTAAATAATAAAAATTAGAGTAGAAGTAAATGAAATAGAAATCTAAAAAAAAAAACAATTGAAAAGATTAATGATACTAAAAGCTGTTTCTGGGCCTCCCTGGTGGCACAGGAGTTAAGTCTCAATGCTATCAAGCTATCACCAGCCACTGCAGCATTAGTTCAATCGCTGGCCAGGGAGCTAACCCACATGGCACAGCAGATCTCCCCTGTCACGCCCACTGCTCCCCTCAGCAGTGTATTTCCATAGACCCACCTGTTTTGCTCTCTACTCTGTCTCTGGTGAATCCTCTCCTCTCCTGCACCTTTGGCCTATACCCCAGTTCTTGTATGAATAAATAAATAAATTAAATCTTTTAAAAATTATTAAAAAGCTGGTTTTTTGGAAACAAGCAACAAAATACACAAATCTATAGCTAGGTTCACAAAAATAAGGTAGAAAACTCAATAGATTCAGAAATGAAAGAGAAGTTACAACAGACATCTCAGAAATTCAGAGAGCCAACAATATTAATATGTTCATTTGTATGCTAGTAAGTTGAATACCCTAGAAGAGATGGATAAATTCTTAGAAATATACAACCATCTGAGGCTGAATCAGGAAGAAACAGAAAATTTAAACAGACCAGTTACAAGCAATGAAATTGAAATGGTAAGCAAACGTCTCCTAAAAGACAAAAGGCCAGGACCAGACGATTTCACTAGTGAGTTCAGTCGAACCTTCAGAAATGAGCTAATATCTGTCCTTAAACTCTTCCCTCAAAATGGATAAACAGTGAATCCTTCCAAACACATTCTATGAGACCAGCATGACCATGATACAAAAACCAGAAAAAAAAACTAGACAAAAAAGAAAATTATGGACCAGTTTCCCTGATGAACTTAGATGCAAAAATCCTAACAATTTTTTAGCAAATTGAATTCAGTAATGCTTCATAAGGATCATACACTGTTACCAATTGAAATTAATTCAAGTTATACAAGGATTTGTATGAAAAAGAAGTAATACAAAATTTAAATGATTTGATGGAGGAATAAACATAATCTTGGCAAGAAAAATAAATAAAATATGGAAAAAATCCTCAAATCAGTTAACACAATTCACCACATCAGTATTGGAGAGATAAAAATCCTATGATCAGATTCATAGTAACTGAAAAGCATTTAAGAAGATTCAAATTCTATTTATGATAAAGACCCTTGAAAAATGAGGATAGATAGAATGTACCTCAACATAATAAAGGCCATATATGATAAACCAATAGCTAACATTATTCTCATTGGTGAAAAACTGAAAGCATTTCCACTCAATCTAGTACAAGGCAAGGATGTGTACTCTCACCACTATTCAGATAGTTTTGGAAGTCCCAGCTAGAGCAGTTACCAAGAGAAAGCTTGAAAAGGAATCCAATTTGGGAATGCAATGGCATTATAATATACATAGAAAACCCTAAAGACTCCACTAAGAATTTAACTGAAACAATAACTCAGTTTAGCAATCTGACAGGTTACAAAATCAGTATACATGAGTCACTTGTACTCCTATGTGTAAACAGTGAGCTAGAAGAGGAATAAATCAAGAAAACAATTATATTTAAAAATGAATTAAAAATAATTAAATACCTGACTAAACTTACCAAAGGAGGTAATGGACCTATAAAATGAAAACTGTCATTGTCAAAAGAAATAGAAGACAAAAAGAAGTGGATTGATATCCTCTGCTCATGGATGAAAAAAAGAATATAATTAAAATGGCTATCTTCCCAAAGCCATATTCAGATAGAATTAGTGTAATCCCTAAAAATGTTTCAATGGCATTAATCAAGGAAATACAGTAAAAATTACTGAAATTCATGTGGAACCACAAAAGCCCTTGAATTGCTAAAGCAGTCTGGACAAAATAGAAGAATGGTGGCATCACACTTCCAGACTTAAAACTATACTATAAAACTATAATAATCAAAACAGTTTAGTATCATAACCAAAAACAGACACACAGAACAACAGAATAGAATTGAGAGCCCATAGGTAAAGCCACACTTATTTGGATAGTTCATCTATGATATAGGAGCCAAGAGTATACAATGGAGAAAGGAAAGTCTCTTCAGTAGCTGGTGTTGGTAAATCTGGACGGCCACATGCAGAAGAATGAAACTAAACCACCCTCTCATACCATACATAAAAATTAACTCAAAGTGGATAAAAGACTTGGATGTAAGACCTGAAAACCATAAAATACATAGAAGAAAACATAGGCAATACACTCCACAACGTAGACTTCAGTGATGTCTTTGTGGGTTCATCTCCAATAGCAAGAAAAACAAGAGAATTTAAGCAACTGGTACTACATCAAACTAAAATGCTTCTGCACAATGAAAGAAACTATCACTGAAACAAAAAGACACCCTGAGTGGGAGAAAATATTTTCACACCATACTTCTGAAAAAAGGCTGATATCCAAAATCTATAAAGAACTCATACAACTCAACAAAAAGAACAAATAACCAAATCAAAAAATGGGCAGAAAAGCTAATTAGGAACTTCACCAAAGAAGGCATACCGATAGCCACCAGACACATAAAAAAATGTTCATAATCACTTACAGTCAGGGAAAGGCAAATCAAAACCACAATGAGATACCACCTCACACCTGTGAGAATGCCCCACATCAAAGAGTCCAGAAACAGTTTGGTGAGGATATAGAGAAAAAGGAATCCTCGTACACAGTTCCTCAGAGTGCACCGGCTCCTGTAGATAACCATATGGAGATTTCTCAAAATATTAAAAATAGATGGAACCATAGGATCCAGCAATTCCACTCCTACATTTCTACCCAAAGAATTGGGAGGAAAAAAAACTAATTTGAAGTGATGGATGCAGTACTTGTTCATTCCAACACTATTTACAATAGCCTAGCTATGGAAGAGACGAGTATATTAAGAAGATTTAAGATATTTGCACAATGGCTACTCTGCTATAAGAAAAGATGAACTCTTACCATTGTAACTTGGATGGAACTGGAGGGGATAAAGCTAAGCAAAATAAGTCAGAAGGAAAAAGAAAAATACTGAATGGTTTCACTTATTTGTGGAATATAAGGAAACAAATAAAGGGCTAGACAAAACCACACTGATAACAAACCATAAAAATCTGACTGTTTAATTGAGACTAGTAGGACCATGGAGACCAAAGTATGGAGGGTTCCAAGGGACCGTGGTGGAGCACTGTGGGTGCCTTGCTGGTGAGTGGGTGGTAAATACATCTTGAACAGGTGTGATCCTGTGCTTCTGAATCTTGTACAATGTTGTAAATAAGAAAGAAAACTTTGTCAAAAAGAAGACACACTTTAAATATTTTTTGCCATTCTCACAGGTGTGAGATCATATCTCATTGTGGTTTTAACCTGCATTTCTCTTACTAAAAGTGATAGTGAACATTTATACATGGATCTGCTCGCCTCGATAGCTTCTTTGGTGAAACATCTGTTTATACCTGCTGCCCATTTATTAATTGGGTTGTTTGCTTTTTTAACTTTTGAATTATATAAGTTTTTCTTATTTATCTTGTATTTTAACTTCTTGTCAGAAGTTAAAAGTTGTGTAATTTGTAAATTGTTTTTCCATCAGTAAGATGTATTTTTAACCTACTTATATTTTTTTTCACTGTGTATAAAAAAAGCTTTTTAATTTGAGATAATACCAACTTTTTATTTTTGCTTTTGTTTCCCTTGCCATAGGGGTCAAGTCCCCCTAAACATCGTTATCATTGATGTCGTGGGTCATATCACCAATGCTTTCTTCAATGTATTTTATTGCTGCAAGTCTTATATCTAAATCTTTAGTTCACTTAAAATTTATTTTTGCACATATAGTAGTCCAAGTTCATTGTTTTATATGAGGCCTTGTATTTTTCTCAGAACCATTTATTAAAAAGACTCCTTTTCCCATTGTATGGTAGAGATGGTTTATTGTAAATTAACTATTGATATGTTTATTTCTGGACTTTATATTCTGTTCCATTGATCTATTTTCATGCCAATACCATATTATTTTTATTATTGTGTTGTTTTATAGTATAATTTAAAGTCATATAATGTGATGCCTTTGTTTCTCTCCTTTATTCCCAGGATTGCTTTTACTATAGAGGCCTTTTATGGTTGCCTATAAATTTCAATATATTTTGTTAAATATCTTTGAAGAATATTGTTGTTTTGATAGGGATTGTGTTAAATATATTCCTTTATGTAGAATAGTCATTTTGATTATGTTGATTCTCCTCATTCATGGGCATGAAATGTCTTTCCATCTCTTTATGTCTTGATCTAAATCTTTACTAATGTCTTCACTTCTCATTGTATAGGTCCTTTACCTGCTTGGTTAGTTTAATTCCAAGATATTTGATTGTTTTTGAAATCATTTTGAATGGAATTATTTTTATTTTCCTCTGAGTCATTGTTTGTATATAAAAGTGCAATGGAATTTTGTATGTGTTTTTTAACCTGCCACTTTTGCTGTATTCTAATCACTTTTGTTTCTAATTGTTTTTTTATGGGGTCTTTAGGGTTTTCTATATATAATATTATGTAATCTGTGAATCATGATAATTTCAGTACTTTTCCAACTTAGATTCCTTTTATTTCCTATTGTCTGATTGCGCTAGCTAAAACCTCAAACTAAAATAAACAGAATAGGCCTCTTTGTATTGCTGAACTTAAAGGGAAATCTTTCAGTTCTTCACTGTTAATTATAATGTATTGGCTATTGGTTTGTGATATATGGCCTTTTTTATATTGTGGTTAGTTCATTCCATTCCCATCTTAGAGTTGTTATCATAAATGGATGCTGAATCTTATCAAATGCTTTCTCTGCATTTATTGATATTACATGGATTTTATCTTTACTTTTGTTGATATAATCTATTAGATTAATTAATTTATGCGTATATGGGATAAATCCCACTTGATCATGATGTATAATCTTTATAATATATTGTTGAATCCAATTTGATAGTATTTTGTTGAAGATTTTTGCTTCAAAGTTCATTGGGGATATTGGTCTATACTTTTCTTGGGCTGTATTTATCTCATTTTGGTATTAGGGTGATATTGGTAGTTATATGTAAAATGTATTTGGAGCATACCCTCTTACTGTATTTTTAGAAGTAATTTAAGTGACATGGACATAAGTTCCTCTTTAAAATTTTGATAGAATTCACTTGTAAAGCCTTCTGACCTGGGGCTTTTTTCCAGGGGGGTGGGATTTTTTTTATTGCTGTTTCAGTTTCCACACATATGATTGGTATTTTCAGCTCTTCTGCTTCTCCCTGTTTTAGTCTTGGTAAACTATATTGATCTAGAAACTTTTCCATTTCTTCAAGATTATCGAATTTATTGTTGTATAACTGCTCATAGTAATCTTTTGTGATCCTTTGTATTTCTATACAATCTGTGGTAATTTCTCCTCTTTTATTTCTGATTCTGTTTATTAATGTTTTTCTCTCTTCTTTGTTAACCTAACTAGAGGTTTATCAATTTTACCTTCCTGAAGAACCAGTTTTTATTTTCCTTTATCTTTTTGTGCTCTGTTTAATCTATTTCTACTCATTGCTATTATTTCCTTTCTCCTACTAACTTTGGGTCTTGTTTCTTCCTTTTTTCAAGTTGCTTTGGGCATATTATTAAATTGTTTACTTGGGATTTTTCTGGCTTCTTAATGTAGGCCTATATTGTAGTTATCATCCCCCTTGAGAACACTTTTCTGATTTTATCTTTATTATTCTCAAAGTATTCTGCGATTTGTTTTAATTTCCTCTTTTATTCAATAGCTCATGTTGGATATTGTTTATTGTATATTGTTTATTGTATAATGTTTAATCTTCTTATCTCTTTTGGGCCTAATTATTGTTTTTTTAAATAGTTTGTAGCTTTATGGCATTATGCTCAAAAAGAGTACTTAGTATGATTTAAATCTTTGTCATTTTATTGAGAGTTGAATTGTGTCTCAAATTGTGGTCTATTCTTGAAAATGTTTCATATGCACTTGAAAAAAAAAGTGTATGCAGCCATTTTTTGGTAGAGTGTCCTCTAGATATTCTGTTAAGCATATTTGGTCCAGCTCCTCGTTTTAAGACTATTGTTTTCCTTATTTGTTCTTTGTCTTGTTGATCTGTCCAAAGTTGTAAGTGGGTTATTAAAATTTCCTTGTAATATTGTGTTATTATTAATATCTCTATTTAGGTCTATTAAAATTTTCTTTTGTTTCTTGATGCTCCATCACTTGGTACATATGTATTTATGCGTATTATTTTTTCTTGTTGTATTAGGTACTTAAACATAACGTAATGTCCATCTCTATCTCTATTACCTTTTTAAATTGGAAGTCTACTTTATCTGATATAAGTGTATGTGTTCCTGAATATCTTTTGCATGCCATTTGCTTGTTGGCTTATCTTCCAATCGTTAAGTCTGTGCTTTTCTTTGTTGGTAAGATAGGTTTCCAATACACAGCAGAAGGTTGGACTTTCTTTTGAAATCCTTTAGCCACTTTATACCTTTTAGCTGTTGAATTCAATGCATTTACATTTAAGGTGAGTATGAGACATAGTGTTCATTGCCATTTTGTTATTTTTTTTAGTTTGCCTTTATTTTCTTACTTTTTTTACGTCTTCCTTTTATGTTTTGTGTAGATTCCATTTCCATTATCTTTTATGTTATTCCTGTTCACTTTTATTTGAAGTGTCTATTGCAGTTAGTATATGATGGACTGATTATGTGGCATATTGAATAGTCTGGTCTTAAACTCTGATGGGCCACATTGCTACTCTCTTCCTCTTCCATTTTGTGTAATTTTGGAGTCTGTTACTTCTGTAGTTATCATTCTCTGGCTTTATAATAGTGCCTTTAGCACTTCTTTTATGTGTGGTTTGATGTTGGTAAATTCTTTTACCCTTTGGTTTTCAGTGACGCTCTATACTCTTCCTTCCGTCTTGAATGTTAATCTTTCAGGGTAAAGGATTCTTGGCTGGAAATATTTTCTTTGAGTACTTTAAATATCTACCATTCTCTTATTGTCTGTAGGTTTATGCAGAAAAGTCTGCAGTCTAATTGACATTCCCTTATAAGTTGCTCTTTTTTCTCTCAAAGTTTTTTTTTAATATTTTGCCCTTGTCATTGACTTTTTACAGTTTTATTATGTGTCTTGGAGTGTTTATGTCTGGTATTATTTTGCTGGGAATTCTTTGGTTCTCTTAGATCAGGATGTTTGGTTTGTTTCTGAGGTCGAGATGATCCTCAACAATTATTTCTTTAAATAAAATTTCAATGCCTTTTTCTTTTTCCTCTTCTGGGATGCCCATCATTTGCATGTTATTTCTCTTTAGATTATCCCCCAAATACCTAATACTATTTTAGTGCTTTTTTCCTCTTTGTTCTACTTGTGTTTGAACTTGCTAATTTTCTCCATTACTTATATCTGACCGCTCTTGAGGCCCTCTGTTGCGTTTTTAAATTTGGTTATAGTGTTTTTTTAGATCCATTAATTCTAATTGTAACAGTCTCATCTTTTCTTGATCTTTATTTTGGTCCTCTTTTTCACCATCCATTTTTTTTAATTCAGCAAGCAATGTTATAAATGTTATCTTAAGCTACTCTTCAAGCATATTCTGCATTTCTGCTGGGTTGAGTCTTCCCTCAGGGTTATTTTGCTCCAGCATTTGTGACATGTTCCTCTCTCTCTTCATTTTTAGTTTTTATGGGTTCTAAGGGGGATAAACTTTCAGACTGCTGCCTTTGCACCTGTTCAGATGGCCAGAAATTTGATACTGGAAAAGGGTAATGGGTAGAAGGGAACTGGAGTTGTAGGGCACTGAAGGATACCCTCCTTTGAGCTTCAAGGATTCCAGCTTCCTCCTGTGCTCTGTGTGCCAGTCATGCAGTGGGGTTCCACAGTGATCCCATCCCCCTAGACCAACTCCTCAGCCTGAATGTTTCATATACTCTTGGGTCAGCCTCAACTCTCAGCTGTGTTTGAGCACTAGATGCAGGCTTGGGGATGGATCGTAGTTGAGACAGGGCCACAAACTGGGAGTTGATCTCTGCTTTTCCGATACAGAGCCTTACCCTGAGGTGCTTGGATCTGTTGTTAAGATCTAAGTGCTTAAACATTTGTTAGTGAAAGCTTTCTGTTGTCTTGGTTTTGGTCTTGGGCAGGGGATAAAGCAGGTGTTTGAAATATCACAGCCTCAGGCTGTAAATAAAAGGCTCTCACTGAGGAGACAGGTGATCTAACCTGGCTCTCCCTGCAGGCTTGGGCTCCAGATGTTCTATATTGGGAGCCTGAGGCTCAAGCCATTAATCATCACTCTGCATCCCTGCTCCTATAATTCTCCAGTAAGTACCCTCAGTCCTAGACACTTAACTCTTACCCACTTATCCAGAATAATTCCAATTTTCCAAAGTCTCCAATGTGGATATGTGCCCCTGAGTTAACAACTTTAGGAAGGGCCCATGCAACCGCTGCCCCTCTCTTGAAATTTGCACTGCCCTGGTATTGCTATAAATACAGCTCAGTTATAGTTTTGCCAACCCTTCCCCTTGAAACCATTGCCCCTGATACATTGCATAGTAATCCATTTATCATTCAGGGGTTATTGACTTTGCTCTGCTACAGTTTGGTTGTGGCTATATGGAGGAGACTAGCCTGGCAGCTTCACTTCACTGCCATCTTGCCGGACTTGGGAAAACTTTCTTAAGTGACTTAAATCTTCGCAGATAATATAGTGGAATTAAAACCTAGTCACTGTGGTTTTAGTGGAAGTATGCTCAAACTTCCCCCAAATTCCTAAAATGTTAAAGGCTCAGGTGTCAAAGGAAGGTGGGATGTGGTGATTAATTTTTTTTTTGAATACCATATCACACTCTTGTGAACTTGGAATCAGCCAGTTAATAAATATAGGTCCCCCTTCCTTCTTCTGTCTTACCAGTTTCTTCCTATAAAATTCATGCAATGGTCACAGTTATCCTTGAAATGCTCTTTATTTTTTTTATTGTTATTTATGTCTTTTACATTTTGTATTCCCCTTGGGCAGCCCACCACCAATTCACCCGTGATCCATCTCCATGGTCCCCTGTATTCTCCTCTCTTCCATTTTGTGCCCTTATCCTCCCCTCCCCCCCCCCACCGCTGAGTGTCTCTCTCCCACCCGGCCTCCCTATAGTCCTGTTATAAGTGAAACC
>PVIJ01006472.1:0-35605 GCA_004024925.1 Scalopus aquaticus | reverse complement strand
TGCTGCAAATTGCATGTGTTTATCTTCTTTCCATGCTCTTTAATCTTTATTTTGTGACCTTTTGGAGTGGTTGATTCACAGATTCAGCTTTCATGTTTCTCAAAGTTTGGCTTCTGGACCAAAAGCGTCAGTATCACACAGGAACTTGTTAGAAGTGTCAATTCTTGGTTGCTACCCGTCAAATACTAAATCAGAAACTCAAACTCTAGGGACGGTGTACCAGTTGTTGGGGTAAGCAATCTGTTTTAACAAACTAGATAATTCTGATGCTTACACCAAGCTGGAGAGCCACTGCCTTAGTACATTCCTTAATTGTATACCATCCTTGAAGCTGCTCTTTTGTGCTGTCGCAAATACTACATTCCCACCTTAGGAATATATATTTATGAAGATTATCATCTAAATTAAGTTATTAAAGGTTATACACTTGAGGAAGGTATTTAAGATTCTTTTTCACAGTAAAAATGAGCTATAAACTCTGAGAATATGTCCTTGGGCATTGGTAAAAGCAAATGCCCTGACTCCCTACTCCCATAACACAAACCCCTAAAAGTTTAGAAATACATGTAGCCCTGGTTTTGATTATAGAATTAGTTACTTTTCCTAATTTTGCATATGAATCCTGTTACTGAACTGGAAACTTAAGCAATTTGTTCCTTACATCTTGTACATAATCAAGTAGCATTTGGGGGTTGTCTTCACAAAGTTCTTTCTCGGCAAATTAATGGTGGCAGCTTAGTGCCATAGTTTGGGGGACTGTAACAGCATTCTGCAGTAAATTTCCCTGTGATGATGGCTTGTTATTCACTAAATATTTCTCCAGAACTTTCAGATCTGGAAGCCTGGATAAGATTTCTTAGGAAGGACAGAGTCGAGGGTGGTAATGGAGACAGCTATATGATAACCTCTCCTCATTGGATTTATAGAATGAAATACTTTGGAGATGATTTAGAGACTTGTTGTTTTGCTGCCAAGTAGATTGGTCTATTCTAGTTAACTTGGTCAATCAATTAACTGATAAAAAAGAAAATTTGTCACATCAGTTGTTTGACTAAATTAACTCATAATTAACTACTAATATATAGCTTGTTATTTCATTCAAGACACATAGCCTCAAGACACAGACTAAGTTTGATACATTCGTAGTAAGAAACTGAGGAAACACTAACATCTGCAAGCCACATGAATATAATTTTATGCTTGCTTAATGGCCTTCATATGAAATTTAGTCATTTGAGTCACTAATACACTTCATGTACATTTCATTTAACCTGCAGCCAGGTTGACGACCCAGGTTCACTGTGGTGTGCTATTTAACATTAGAAGTGCACCTGCCAGATGATAAATGTTCTCTCTCAGAGGTTCATTTCCAGTATTTACAAGGGAAACCTCAGTCACGTTAGCACTCTTTATTTTTATTTTAATTAAATACGACCCAGATTGCCTTGCGGAGTTGCATAGTGTGTTGCAGAAAGCATGTACTTTGAAGTCACTCAGGCCTGGGTTTTTACCCTGACTCTGCCACTTTCTCTGTGACTTCAGGCAAATTACTCAACATATCCGAGCCTCAGGTTTCCTAATCTGTAAAATTAAGAATGATAATTCCTCATAGGATACAGTGCCTGGTATTTAAGAAGTTTCGGGTGTTAGTTAATCCCCTTCAGGACAGAGGACTGATATTACATTTGAGAATCTAATCTTAATTAAGAGGCATAAACACTGAGTTCTCCTAATGACCTGGAGGGAGTATACTGTTTGTCTTCCTGACAGAATCAGTCATGAACTGTGCTTACGGTATTATATAAACTGTTGAATAGAGGGGAGGAGAAGGGAAAGGGTCTGAGGTTGGTCTCTCTGTGCTCTGATTTAATAACAAGGATAAAAATCAGGTTGATTTCTATAGAGAAAAAAATCAAACCAGAAATTTGAAGCATAGAAATCTGAGGGAGCAGTAAAAACCAGAATTGGGGGTAGGACGGAATTGTATCTTCATAATTAAATAGGTAAGAATTGAGAAATAGTGGTAATACAGGGTATATTGTAATAAGAACTATTAAGAGAGCTACGAATGGCCTGGATGGTTTATGGATAAGTAGGAAGATATATATTGAAATTATTCTGATAGAGAAAATTGGGATTTCTGGAAGCGTTCTCTTCTTCATACCCTCTTACCTAATTGGGAAACAAGTATGCATTTATAGCATACATAACAGATTGTCAGGTGCCTATTTTCTGAGTGATAAGCTTTAATTTATAAAACAAAAGGGTGAAGGAAAATTATTGAGTAGGAACCTAGAGATTTTAATACCTCATTATTTTTGAGAAAGTAATTTTTAAAAATTGTGTTCCAACTCTGACAGAAAGAAGATAATATGAAATCCACTAAACCACTGTAGATACATATTTTGTGGAAGATAAAATATTTTATTAAGATATCAGCTCATGCTTCACTTTTTAACACCACTCTAATATAAATAACATTAGAGGACAACAAATTTAATAAACTAAGGCCATTGAGATGAATAGTCACTCAGTGCTATTTCTCAATCAACTGTAGTTATAGTTTGTGAGCCATTTGATCCATAAAAATAATTTTACCTAACCCGTTTTGTTCAAGTTTCGTGTTTATCAAGCACACTTAAAAGGAAAATTTGGTGTAATATTAATTTTGTTGTTTCTACTGATCTATTTTCTGTAATCATTACCTCTTTAAAAAGAAATCACTTTAGACAAAATGTCGAAACTTGAATTTGATTCCTTATGAAAATATATCTAAATGTGTTATTTAGATACCTTAATAATTGCTTATAACACATTTGAAAACCAAGAAATCCATGGGAAGTTTGCAGCTGAGGAAGTACATAGGTACCTAACAAAGAACTCTCACTAAAATTCTTTTTCTTAAAGGAATTCCAAATTCTGGGACTGTGTTTATTCTTCACTTTTGCCACTTGATCCTCAATGGTATGTAAACAGTCTGTAATAAAGTAACACTAATGCTCCTGGAATGCCATGAAAAATCTCATTTTAGTCCATTATGTCATAGGGTTAGTGTTCATGTATATAAGATGCTAAACATCTGGCTATTTGACAACACTTGAATGCTACAGCATCACTTTGATATTGCCAGTATGCATGCTTGTTGCTTAAGAATCTTCACAGATGTAACAGCTGTAGAGGACAACATCAACATTTATTATTTATTTATGTAGGCCATTCCAGTATAGTAAAACAGAAAGCAGTATTCCAGACTAAGGATGCCACAGAATCATTGACTATGAACCAAGTAAGAACTTCAAAGATCAAGTGTAGAGAGAAAATGACCTAATTTTCCTAGATATAGATAGCAGTATCTTAACTATCCATGTATTGGAAGCTGTTTCTAATACAGACTAAATCAAATATGTTTGATCAGTAAGTGGGTTGTTAGGGTTCAGTTAAAAAATATTTGACTGAGCAAATAGTGAAAGACAGTATTGTGTAATCATGAAAAATATGTTTTAGGACTCTTAGGTTGTTTCCATAACTTAGCTATTGTAAATAGCACTGCAATGAACATAGGAACGCACATATCCCTTCAAATTAGTGCTTTTGCATTCTTTGAGTAGATACTTAGGAGTGGAATCACTGAATCATGTGGCAGATCTATTTTGAATATTTTGAGACACTTCCCCACTGTTTTCCACAGTGGCTAGACCAGTCTACATTTCCACCAATAGTGTACAGGGGTTCCTTTTTCTCTGCACCCTGGTCAAAACTTGTTGTTTTTGGTCTTTTTGATGTAGGCCGTTCTCACAGGTGTGAGATGGTATCTCATTGTGGTTTTAATTGGTTTTTCTCTGATACTAAGTAATAATGAAACAACCCAAATACCCAAGGACAGGTGAGTGGATTAAGATGTGGTATATATACTCAATGGAATACTATTCAGCTATTTTTAAAAAAGATGAAATCTTTACAGTATGGATGGAATCAGAGATGATTATGCTAAGTGAAATAAATTACTTCACTCGCATGTGGAATATAAATAAAAACAAAGCAAAGGAACACACAAAAGCAAGCAAACCCTTAAATCTCACTGTAGGACTAAGGCTACCACTGAGTGCTCTGTACAAAGGGAATAGGGGGCCCAGTGGACTATGATGGGGGATTGTTGGGCCTTTAGTGGGAGGCATGATGTGAAAACATGCATTTATAGAGTTGTGAACCTATATCCCTAAAATACATGTAGTGTTGCAAATCAGTGTTACCTCAATAAACACAATTTAAAACAAAAAAAAATAGGATCTGGATTTTTTGGATTTGTATCCTGGCTCCATTGCATAAATACCTAAGAGATCTCAGCATTTAACCTCTTGATTCTTAGATCTGCACAGTGGGTATGATAATGCTACATACTTGCTCCATAGGATAGTGGTGAGGTTATATATGTAACAATTTTTAGAACAGAATTTAGTATGTAGAAAGTCATCTAAAACATATTTTTGTCATTGTCATTAGTCCTTCGAGTATATAAACTCTTTGTCCAGGAGTAATGGTGAGACAATAACTAGCATATTGAAGAAATTGGGGTTGGTTCATTTCCTTTTTTAAGCAATCATTTTTCAATTGTTCTAATCTACTATTAAGAAAATAGTATTACTCTGTATAATATTTGATTAGATTTACATACCTCATAGACCATGGGCTATCAGTTAAGAAGCAAAAGGTTGGTACAGATCCATGTTTCACATTACTCTTCTTCATCAGTTACCAAGCAACGAGATGTAAATAATTTATAAATTAAACCTCACCTTTGTCAGAAGAATTTTAAGTAATTTATAATGTTACTATGCATTGTTAAGATCAAGGTAAGAGATCCAAAACCAATTACAAGAAGAATAAAGATAATTTACTTACTCTAAGATAAGAAAATTAGTTCAGTTAAATAATAAAGATCTGGATTTTGGACCTCCCTGGTGGTGCAACGAGTTAAGTCTCAGCACTATGAAGCTATCAGCAGCCACTGCAGCAGGAGTTAGATCCCTAGCCAGGGAGCTTCCCACATGGTGCAGCAGACCTCTCCTGTCTCACCCACTGCTCCCCTCAGCAGTATATTTCAGCGGATCTGCCTGTTCTGCTCCCCACTCTATCTCTGGTGAATCCTCTCACCACCCCACACCTCTGGCCTACACACCAGTTCTTGTATGATAAATAAATAAATCTTTAAAAAAAGATCTGGATTTCCTGACATCCAGGACCAAAAAGAAAAACCTAGAACTGTGATTGTATTTATATCAATTTGTAGATAACTATATTTCTTTATAAATAAACCACATTTTTTGCAATCATATCTTTATTGGTTAAGCCCAAACAAAAAAAAAACCCTTAATTTACCAGGGATTTTATTCCATAAACAATTTGTATAACTGTGAGGAATATAACAAGTTTCAAAAACTATTTCCAGGCACTTGCTGTCACATGGGTACACATTCAGTGGGGTTTCACAAGTGTTCCGTCTATATCAACCTCCAAGACTTACTCTCTGCAAAATATATGGATAAGCAAATTTTCTTTTGCTGTTTCCCCTCCCTCGCTCTCTTCTCTCTCTCTCCTTCCCACATGGTAGATACCTCCTAGGTTTGTTATGTGAGAAACCCTACCCAATGAAGTAAATTGGCTTATATCGCCTTTCTCTTCTCTAGTAAGGCAGCAAGTGCACTCTGAAATTTTAGAAATATTTTCAGCAAATGTGGGACAAAAAGTATTTTTGGTTACCTCATAGTTAAACTAAATATTTAGTCAAACAGAACTTTCCATTAACTGCTAAGTCCATTACTAGCACTGTCAATATACTAAGAATAAATTGTTACCCGAGGGGATTTCCTGGAATAATGAGACTATTCTGTATTTTGATTGTGGTAGTAGTTACATGACTGCATATGTTTGTCAGAACTCAGAAATATCCTCTAAAACAGGTAAATTTTAGTAATGTAAATTATACTTCAGTAAACCTGACTCAAAAAATGATGTGCACCTTCTTCAAATTTTTTTTTATTCCTGGTACTGGAAAGGGAGGAATTAAAGAGAGATGGATGGAAGAATGGGTAGATAGTGAAAATGCTGCAGAGATAAAATTATGTAACAATAGGAAAGCTCTGAGACTTCAAAGGCATAATTTTAGGCTTAGCCACACCATTGGCTACACCCTCCTCTAAGTGATACCAGTAAAGTTACTTTCCCTTTCTCAAGGCAGTTTTGGACTCTAAAACTTAAAGGGTTGAACTAGGACCACATTAAGCTTAGGCAGTTGAGGTGGCCTGATTTGGGGGGAGGGTGGGAGGAGTGGTTAGGGAGATTTGTTTAAGTGTCAGAAAGTAAATCATCTGTCACAAAAACAGGTGGAATGGATAATGTCATGTGAAATTTGAGAAACATCTGTTCCCCTATAGCATTGTCTGGGTCAAGATGGAGCCACCTGGGTTGAAGTGATATATCAGGTTGCCGAAATCAGAATCTACTTGACCCAAGACATTTGGGCCAGTGTAAAAAAAAAAAAGACTACTATCAGTTTTATAGTTTTTAGGATTGTTTTCACTTTCTTTAATTTCTGTAGAATTGGCTCTTGGGAGCTAGTGGGAGAAAAGGGAAAATGAATTAATAAAATTATTCTTAGCAGAAGAGAATCATATTAATCTTAAAGATTGCCTCTAATATGAATGAGTATTATTTATGAATATTTTACTGTCTTGCTTTCGTGTAATTGCCTACCCAATCAGATCTCTTTCAATTAGAGAAAGGAGAAAACCCCAGTAACATTGATTGCATCTGTGTATAATGTGAGAGAGTAATTCAGTGAGCAATATTGACATGTGCTATAATATAGCATGATTATGTTAGGGAGACTTGGATTTCCATTTCCAAGCACAAAGATACCTGTATAAAATAGTTAACAGGATAATTTGTCAATTTTGAAAATGAATAATAGGAACCAAGGCAACCATTTCCTCTGGTTGAATTTGATTGTCTCTAACCTATAAGCATCTTCAAAAGAAAACTGCCATATAATATCTCAAATGATGAATTAGAGTACTTTTATGTCAGTGACTTGTCAAATCATTGTATATAGCCAGTATCAGCATGCTTTTAGTAACTCATAACCAATGAGGGTGTGGTTAAGAGAAAATGTGGCTTGAACGTAGAGAATTGCAGCAGCTGAGAATTCTGCATATATCTCAGAAACACATTGGAATGTGTTTCTCAGCAGTGAGTGGAAGCCAGGCTTCTATTGTAAAATAACTTTGAAAAATGTGTTATAGATATCCCCGGTGAGTGATGACTGCTGTTTTATGATATTCACTTAACCAAGTCATGAGTAGAATTATTTGCACTATCTAATTTGATGTTGCCATAATCATAAGTGTGAGAATGAGGGATAGGAGGGAGAAAATTTCTGAACGGGCAAATGAGTAGTTGGGGATCACTTGCCATAAGGAAATTTTGGAAAAATAATAAAAATGATAGTAAATTTTTAATAGCTAAGTGGGCCCTGAAACTCTTGAAGGTGAAGTCCTTAGTTTGTTTTTGAAGTTCAAGCCCAGCAACACTTTCCTTTGAATGAATTCTGCTTGGTTTTATGCTTTTTTAGTGCTTACTGTGTGTCAGGCACTGTGATACTCCTTTCATGTGCATTATTTCTTTTAATTTCATGAACATTCTACTGAGAAAAGTATCATTCCCGTTTTTCGATGAAGAGACTGAGACTCAGAAAGACCATAATAGTTGACCATTTAGTTAGATATTGGTAAACTGTTGAAATTAAAAGATCAAAATTAGAACAAAATATTCTTTCTACCATGCCAGAGCTTGCTTCACTGTCCATAGATATAGCCATAAATTAATACATCCCTTTAATATATTAGTAATTATTATGAAGCTATCTTTTGGGTTAAATTGTTCTAACTTGAGGAAATTCACACTTTTCCAGTTCTTATTTAACTTAGTTTTATATTTAAATAGCATCTTTATTGAGATCAAATTCACATAACATTCACCCTTTAAAAGTCTATATAATTCAGTGATTTTTAGTATTCAGGTTTCCCCCTCTATCCAAAAGTAGAGTGTTCCTCTGGAACCTTTTTAAGCTGAGATGGAGTAAAGAAGCAATTTATATGGAAAAAACTTGAGCGTAACCAGATCCCAAAAATAACATACCAAATAATACGTAAAACCTAAACTAACTCTAACACATAGTAAAGGCAGGAATGATATGATAAATGTGCATCCTGTATAAAGTAGTTCCTAAGGAAGGAACTTGGCAGTTCTACTCTCCCTGATAGCTGTAGGTGCTACCTTTAGAACAGCAGCTACAAAATAAATACTAAATGGTATTTTTACTTTCTGTTGCATAAGTAAAAATCCTCTTAATACTTCTTTTGGTTAGTGAGAACAGTTACTGATGTAGTTCTCTCATAAAAGTTAAGTGGTGTAAGATGAACTCTCAAAATGTGGGGAATACCCATATTCATAGACTTGTGTGAATATGGCTACTTTATCCTATAACATTTTTATCACCCATATAGTCTTTGAAGTGCTTCCCTCATGATTTTCCTTTGACTGAGATTATTCAGAGATTTGTTTCAAAGAATTGCAATAGGTGACCAAATATTTTGGTACTATGATATGGATCATTTCATGTACAAACTGTAGAGACAAAAGGTTAAAAAAATTGCTTTTAAAATGGGTGTGCTCGTTGCTTTACCTTTCCTGAGTGAACATTTATGATGGATGCAATTAGTGGTAAACTTTAAAACTAGGATGGAACTGCTTGTGTTTGTTGTGCACTTACTGTATCGCAGCTAGTTGATTAAATTGGTTTCCAGTTAGCAATACATTTGTGGCAGAGAGGCACAGTGCAGGACTTAGCAAACTCATACTCTGTCTGTCCTTACATCTTCTGTACAGTGAGTAGCCATTTTGACATTAGGATTTTAGTCAATAAAAAGTGAGAAAGTAGCGGGTGAGGTTGTATTCTATTTATCCTCCAGGATAGATCTGGAAAAGACAAAACTAAAATTGTATAAATGGTGGACAAGGAATAATAGTCACACTATATGATGGTATAATATATTATTTTTATGAAACATTAGCCCAGGATTTTATACCACATTGATTGCATTTCAAGAAAGGCTAGAAGGAAAATCACACTGAGTACACTAGGGATGATTCTAAGGATGCTGAAGTCGCAAAAGATAGGAAGGCAGTTTTATTATTGATTACTATTTGTCAGTACATACTTTTGTTCCAACACATTCTATTTAAACTGTACAAATTTCAAACTTTCAGGCTAGATTGTTACACACACACACACAAACACACACAAACACACACAAACACAAGCACAATTTTCAAGTCTCTCTGAAAAGGAAGTAACCGATTTTCATGTTATCTTCTTAATTGTCGAAAGAATTATTGTTGATGTTTAATTTAAAATTTTCCTGCTATAAAGTCTATTTCCTTTTTATAAATTCCTGCAGTCACAGCAACAACTGTGACCTTCTGTATATTTGAAGACAATTTTCCAAATTACCATGGAATCTTGTCTTTTCTCAGCTTAACAACTGTAACTCCTCCAAACATTTTTAGAAAAAGTCATTTCCTGTCACCTCAACCATATCCATTATTATTTTTTGGTAAGAGAGTAGTCTTCTCTTTAAAAGATAATAATGTTCAAATTTGCTTTAATAGAGTCTCTTCAGGAGAGTCTGCTTTTTATACTTTTTCAGATGAAAGAGAGAGCCTAACCATCTGAGTATCCTACCAAGGAGACATCCATCTTTCACCTTGACATTTCCAAAACTATCTTTTCTTACTACGCATGGTGATTTCTGCAACTGTTGATATATAAAGCAAGGCTCATGTCAAGACATTTCTTAAAAACTTTTGCCATTGGAGTCAATTTGGTCATTAACCTAGGAGAACTTGTTTAGCGAATTGAGGCTTTTTTTTTTTTTTGCAAGAGGGCATTCTTCTAAGCTTTCCTTTATCCACAGTCAATCAGTGTTTTGCCTAACAATATAAAGTTGTAATTCAGAGAGAGATGTAAAAATTGAATTAAAAAGTTTCTTTTTCTCTATTGCTATAACCTTACTTAGGATATATATTGCAGGGATAGACTGTGTTCATTTTCTGTATCTCAAGGGCAGAGTATAGTAACAAATCCTTATGGAAAGGGTCCCACAGTTCTTAGTGCTGCTTAATTTCAAAAATCTAAATAGCTACAGATAAAGCACAGATAATTTAGCCTATAATATTGTGTAATACATCTAGTTACCTTGTAAACATTGAGGAGATATTAAGATATCTATGAGCCACTGCCCAATTAAAACTGGTCAATTCTGCAGATTCACTCATGCTATTTATTAGAAAAATATTCCCCTATTGTTTGAACTGGAAGTTTCTAAATCCTTTAAAATTAAACAGAGTAAAGTTTTATTGAATCTGAAACCATCCAATATACCAAGTACGGGAAGAAATCAGATCTTTATAGAAAACCACCATTTATTTTTTATCTGATAACAAGACTTACCAAGTTGTTCAAAGTTTAATGGATATGTACTTATTAAGTGAGATATGCACACACACAAACATATATATGGGTCTTAATACCTGATTAATCTTAATGATTTAATTTGATAATTGAACTTGTCAAGAGAGAAACAATAGTTTCCATTGGCTTTCTGCAAGGCAAAACCTGGTCAAGACAGAGATAATTTATGAGAATAAAACTAGGTCATTTAGGTGTCTAAATTTTGCTGAGACTAGTAAACATCACAGATACTAGGCAAAAAGTCTACTAAGATGAACTGCTTTGGCTCCACACTCCACCCACTCTGCAAAGGGAGTCAGTCTCTCTCCTTATCCTCCTTTTCCTCCTCCTCCTACTTTTTCTCCTTCAGTTCTTTATTTTTCTCCCCCCCGCCTTCTACACCTTCTTCTTCTTTCCCCTCCCTCCACCTCCCTTCTCCCATCCTTTTGCTCCTCTCTTCCTCTCTCCCCAGGTTTGGGCAGGAAGGCAGCCTATAGCTAATCAACCCATCTGCATCCCCACCATCAGCAAGGTCTACTTTGCTGCTCTTCTATACAGTTCCCTTCACATTCCTCTTGGGAGACTTTTTTTTACATCAAGACTCCTCTTGGAAGAACATTTTTCCCCATTCAAGAGTGCCTTTGATATTTATTTTAATCTGTGAATCTCCCCTGCATTTAAATACTATTTTACTCCTCAGCAGCTGCTAAAGCATATTGTTAGGATTTCGCTTTGGCAAGACAGTTATAAAACAATCTCTTTATCTCTCTAAGCCCAGACCTGGAGTGGTAGGTTGAAGATAGTTGGGAGGAGACATAGGAGAAGGTAGTAGTGAATTCCTTGAAGGGAAGTCTTAATTTTTTAAGACACAGTGTTCTAAGGAGGATGCTATGTTCACAATTTTTAGTCCTCATAAAGTATAGGCATTTTCTTCTCATAGTTCGCAATGGGATAAAGGTATAGTATGTTAATAAGTAAGGGCAACTTCTATTTTTTTAAAAGATTTATTTATTTATGCATACAAGCTGTAGGTGTGGGGGGCAAGAAGACTCACCAGAGACAGAGCAGGGAGCAGAACAGGCAGATCAACTGAAATACACTGCTGAGGGGAGCAGTGGGTGGGGCGAGACAGGAGAGGTCTGCTGCGCCATGTGGGAAGCTCCCTGGCCGGGGATCAAACTCATGCTGCAGTGGCTCTGGATAACTTCATAGTGCTGTGACGTAACCTGTTGCGCCACCAAGGAGGCCCACGGGTAACCTCTAAATTACCTTGGTGACAGGGACTCATGACCAGTAACGCCAACGAAGACCCTTGAAAGCAGGGTACTTTGGTTTTATGAAATCCCAGGTGTGGGCTTAGAGAGATATTGGGATCTTTTTAAAATAATTATCTTGCTGAAGTGGAAACCCTGTAATATGTTTCAGCAGCTGTTAAGGGATGCAACAAACATTTATACCCATAGAAGTGGTAAAGGCTGCTGAGCCACTATATATGTAAATATTATAATTTAAACCTGGAAGGAACTGGATTTTGTGTATTAATAAATAAAATTGGAATAAAGAAATAAAACGGGAATAGGGAAATAAAATTGGAATCGAGAAACAGAATTGTAATAAAGAAATAAAATAAGCCATCTGCCTTGCTGCCTTTCTTTGCAGGCCTCTAGCTCTATTTCTATATATGTCAAAGACTTATTAAGGAAAAAGATACTGGTTTTACAGTTTTATAGGGATTGATATGGCAAGATAATCTTTTCCTCATTTAGGTTCTGCCAACACAGCCAACTGTCAGTTAATTAGGACGAAAAACTCTGGCATCACATTTTATTTCACAGAGATCTTTATATATGAAACCCCTTCTTCCATTATGAGTAGAAATCAAAAAAATTCAATCAGCCTATCATAGCAGTAGTTTTCCTGATATCTACCAAATATCAGCAATTTGCTCCATTGTAATTGTGGATCCATCCTGAATTTATGATTATAACAGATTATATGGCATTGCAATGAATATGATCCCATATGAAACCCATGACCTAACAGAATACACAGATACATACAGGGAATTTGAAAATATTAACATATGTAGAATCTCACTAACATGAGAAAATGCTGGTCTGCATTTGTGACATTGTTTCTTTTCCTTTTATGAGTTTTTTTTCATTAGGAAAATCTTAAATAATAATACTTTCAAGGATGTTGTAAATTTTCATTTGCACCCATATTATGAAAATTGCCTCATTGCCTCTTGCATTATTGTAGTTTGTGTATCTTTACTACTCTACTAAAAGTTCTTGTAAAATAGAAACTATAATTTTTATAATATCTTACTTGGTGTCTGGCACATAGGAGTCATTTAATAAATACTTCTTAAATATGGAAGTTGTATGAAGGATTGAAGACTGCCAGAGTGGAGAAGGAGTCTTGGGCTTAGTTGTGACTGTGCTACTAATTTGGGGGACTACTGGCAGGAAAAATAGCAAAAATATTTGAAGGAAGGGAGAAAAAAGTCAAAATTGTGAAGGCAAAGTTGTTCTAAATGCTCCCATGATCCTTTAGATCTCTTTCATTCCTTTCCTCCAAATCTGGGAATTATCATTGCTACATACACATACTGCTCCCCACTAACCCCCCAACATATGTGTTCATGTGCACATACGCATACCTACATACACCAAGATTTTATTGAAATAAATGTAGGTGTTTGAAATAAGTGTTTTAATCCTTGTCTCTCAGCCTAACTGTCCCTTACTCAATTCCCTGTCTCTTCCCTCACTTTCCCTACTACTCATTCCTTTTCCTTTTTCTTTCCTGCCTAGCATTCCATAAGTCCCAGTGAAATTTAAGAGCTCCGTGGGTGCCTTTGAGAACTGCTCATCATTGCTGTAGATTTTAGACACAGATCAGTTTACAAGGACTTTTTAAATAAGACATTAACGCTTTCTCTGCCTTAGCTTTATGCTCAGGTCTATTTTATGTATTTCTCTCTGGATAGGCCTAGAAACGTTGAGAATCCTATTTTCATTTGGTATATTTTGAAACAAAGCTCCGTCTTTTGGTTGAGTGCCTCTCCTTACCCATCACCTCTCTGTCTCAGTGCTTTTTTTCCAACTAGTTGTGTTATTTGATAAAATTAGAAATACTGCAGCTTGCATCTGTCTAAGCAGATGGAATGCATTTTACATGAGTGTTAACAGATGCATGCATTGCATAAAGAAAGTGATCTTTGTTAAAACATTGTGACATTGCAGTGAAGCATTATCTGTTGTTGCTGATACCTGTTTGCAAGTAGAAGGTTTGATTCTTTTCCCTTAGCCATGCCCTCACCCGCTCCACCATGGTCAAGCCTAGGCCAACCTTAAAAGGAAAAAAGTGCACTATCGGTGACAATGGGAGAAAATGGGAAGTGAAAGGAAAAAGGTCTAGGAACAAGGGTGACTTCTAGTAGTTCTTGTTTATGTTTGTATCCTGTGGTTCTTCAGCAGATAAATTAAAGGATATCCTTGTGGGGAAGTGTCACACATGGAAAACTAAATCTCCATCTCTCACTTGGTCATGATTTCGTTATATTTTATAGGTAAAGCTGCTTGGGAGTATTTTCAGAGTGTTTGACGTAGTGTGCACCCTAGTCTCACAGAGTTCATATGTAGCTCCTCAGCATGGGCACAGTTACAGCCTGTGACTTTAAACTGGAATTTGTAAGCAGCATTGAAGATTTTATGATGTCACCCATTTGTAGCACTAGCCCTCCATAACTTTGTATTTTGTCCCCTGTGCTTGTCACATAACAGTGTCTTGACATCCTACTAGTACCTATTCATTTCTTTCTGACAAATGTCATATGTATCCTACAGCCCAGAACATCGAACTTTATTGTCCATTTTGTGCAGTCCTCTGAACGCTGTAGCTCATTAGAGAGCAGCTCCATTTGCAGATGATGTTACTACATATTTTGACCTATTTTTCCCTGCAGGAGTAATAACAAGGGTAATAAAACTCAGTGGAAGCTGCTGTATAAGCACACATAACTGCTTCAAATTACAGAGCTGTTTCTAAACTACAAAGCCGCTGAAACCACGAAGGCCCTCTTCCGACTCTTTTCACAGTTCTAATAAGCATGACCATGACTATCCCAGACTTCTGGATGAAGAAAAACATTATTCTGTTGTATTATGCTGGTGGTTCAGTAGCTTTCTGTTTCAGTGTAGATTCTTTGGCTCCACATATTCATGGTTTGCTAAGAAAAAAAAGAGGTGAGAAACTTGGAGCTCTTCCCTCCTCATGTCCTCATAGTTGATCTAACCACCAGGAACAAAAACAGCAGAGTTTTGTTGAAGAAGCTTTGGGAACAGTAGACACAGGGGAGGGAAGCATGGAGACAAATTAAGTCCTGTCACCTGACGAACAAAACTTAGACCAATTTGGCAAGCATCTTGGTACTTCTATTACTATTTGTGACCTCATGCTCTCTTGAGGTCATAAATTGACTAGCTTGCCTAGCTTATAACTTCTACCTTGCAGCTCTGTGAAGATATTCGTGAGAAAGTTTGAATGGCTTCAAAGTGAATTATAGGGATATAGGCTTAAAAGAAACCCTAATTCATCTATGGACATATAATGGCCTTTGAATTTCTGGAGTGTTCTACCACAGTGCAGCATTTCAGTCCTCTTCAGGAAATCCCAGTGAATCATGGGGCTCATTAGACTTTGGATTCTCTAGAAATCATTTACCACATAATTTAGCATAAAATTATATTTGTGCCCCCTACTCTCACACACATTTACACACACACCTTTGACCATGTGTCTCCTTCCCTGTTTACAACTCTGTGTTGAGATGGATTTGATTTAGTTCAACATATTTGCTGAGTGTTGGTTATGTGCCAAGCATTTTGCTAGACCCTAAAGATATATAAAGAGTAAATTCACTCTTAGGGAGCTGACAGTATGTTAGCAGAGATGGATTAGAGAAAAGGAATTCAAAAGGCTTCAGGAATATTCAGTACCAACCTACAGTGTAAGTTTCACTTACATTGCTCAAACACCTTTGATATGAATTTACTCTCATGATATATTTATGACACTTATTCATAGTGATCTAAAACTGACAACTCTGTCATAAACAATATTTATAAAGTCCAGCAGCAGTCTCTTGGTTACTAGTCTTGTAGGGAGAGTAGTTTCTTAATTTCCCACCCTGAATGGCAATGTTTGCACTGAAAATTTTAGCAGTTTGATTATAAAAGCCTTTAATCCTAAAGTGATTAGGAGCCTTTAATCCAAGGTTAAAATAATATTTATTCACCTCCAGATTCCATCTGATCAAAGCTAGAAATATTTGTTCCTGCTTATTCTAAATTTTCTTCATGGGCCTCCTGGTGGCCTAGGGGTTAAGTGCTCTATCACTGCTATGGCCTGAGTTCGATCCCTGGCCAGGGAGCTAACCCACGTGGTGCAGCAGACCTCTCCTGTCTCTCCTGCTGCTACCCTCAGCAGTGTATTTCGGTAGATCTTCCTGTTCTGCTCCCCATTCTGTCTCTGGTGAATCCTCTCACCCCACACACCTCTGGCCTACACCCCAGTTCTTCTATGCAAAATTAAAAAAACCACTAAATTTTCTCCAAAGGGAGAAAGTTACACCCAAAGAGAATTTTCCAACTTTGATGCACTGGTTATGTCAAAACCTCTGTGAAGATGGGGTGGTCACACAAATATTGAATCAGAGACTCTGTTTAGTGTTTGGCAGCTAAATGACTTTTACCTCTCAATCAAATGTGATGAACATAGTTTTTTTGTAGGAGTCACAAACAAGTATGAGTGTTAATAACCTTGTCAATTATCAAATAGCACTTATCAAATATCTACACATCTGTGAGTTCCTTAAAACTTTTAAAAGCAAATCTAAAGAAGAAGTCTGTTGCCTCCATTTGGCAACCTTTAGAAATAAGTAAGTTTTCCTGATGGATAAGGTATGAGGTGGAGGTGATTGACATGTTCCCTATGTGTCCCCACCTCTACCCACCCACCACTACTACCAATCTGTGTTAGATTCTCATTAATCTCAATCACACCTCTGAACCCTAATTGCTCCAAATCCATCTGTCTCCTTGGACTTGTTGAGCTTGTTGGTGGTGAGGAATTCTGAAAAGGGCCCTTCTCGGAGGCAGGCTATTAACTTGCTAACTTTTGAACGACCTCTCCAGTCATACACCTTTGTTTTTCTGCATAGACATAATGCTGACAAAAACTATACTGCTAGCCAGAGCAATAAGACAGGAGAAAGGCATACAAGGAATCCAAATAGGGAAAGAAGAAGTAAAGTTATCACTATTTGCAGATGACATGGTAATATACGTAGAGACCCCTAAAAACTCCACAGAAAAACTAATCAAAATAATCAATCAATACTTTACTTAGTAAAGTAGCAGGATACAAAATCAACACACAAAAATCAGTGGCCTTCCTATATGCAAACAGTCAATCTGAAGAAGAGGAAATAAGGAAAACCACCCCTTTTACAATTGAAACAAAAAGAAAATCAAATACCTGGGAATAAACCTAGCAAAAGAAACGAAGGATCTATACAAAAAGAAACTATAAAACATTATTAAAAGAAATAGAAGAAGACACAAAGAAATGGAAAGACATCCCCTGCTCATGGATAGGAAGAATTAACATTATCAAAATGGCCATACTACCTAAATCAATTTACAGATTCAATGCTATTCCAATAAAAATCTCAATGACATTCTTCAAAGAGATTGAATGAATACTGATGAAGTTCATATGGAATCACAAAAAAACCTCAAATAGCCAAAGCTCTCCTGACCAAAAAGGAGAATGGAGGTATCACCCTCCCAGACTTCAAGCTATACTACAAAGCCATAACAATTAAAACTGCATGGTACTGAAACAAAAATAGACACACAGATCAATGGAATCCAATAGAGAACCCAGAAATCAACCCACGTATGTATGGACAATTATCTTTGATAAAGGTGCAAAGAATATGCAATGGAACAAGGACAGTTTGTTCAACAAATGGTGCTGGGAAAACTGAACAACTACATGCAAAATAATGAAGTTAGACTACTACCTCACACCATGCATGAAAACCAATTCAAAATGGATTAGAGACTTGGACATAAGACCTGAAACCATAAAATATATATAAGAAAACGTAGGCAAAACAATACATGACATATATCTTAGTAACATTTTTAAGGCCACATCCCCCAAAAGCAAAGATAGTGAAGGAAAAGATAAACAGCTGGGATTACATCAAACTAAAAAGCTTCTGTACAGCAAAAGAGACATTAACCAAAACAAGGAAACAGCCTACTGACTGGGAAAAAATATTTGCACTCCATACAACAGACAAGGGACCGATCAAAAAATCTACGAAGAACTCACATGACTCAACAAAAACAAAGCAAAAAATCCAGTCAAAGAATGGGCAGAAGAACTTAAAAGACACTTCTCCAAAGAAGAAGAGCAAATGGCCAGTAGGCACATGAAAAAATGTTCAACATCCCTCATAATCAGGGAAATGCAAATAAAAACCACAATGAGATACCACCTTACACCATCAAGAATGGCACGTATTAAAAAAACAGGGAACAACAAATGCTGGCGAGGGTGTGGAGAAAAAGGAACCCTCCTACACTGCTGGTGGGAATGAAAACTGGTCCAACCACTATGGAAAGCTCTATGGCTGTTCCTCAAATTGCTAAAAATGGAACTTCCATATGACCCAGTAATACCACTTCTGGGAATCTACCCAGAGGACACAAAAACATTAATCCAAAAAGATACATGCACCCGTATGTTTATTGCAGCATTATTCACAATGGCTAAGATATGGAAACAACCCAGATGCCCAAAAATAGACGATTGGATTAAGAAGATGTGGTACATATGCACAATGGAATACTGTTCAACATTCAAAAAAGATAAACACATGCAATTCGCAGCAACATAGATAGAGCTAGAAGGGATCATGCTCAGTGAAATAAGCCAGAAAGAATGAGAAAAATATCAAATGGTTTCACTTATAACAGGAATATAGGAGAATCAAATAAGAAAGAGACATTCAGCAAGGGAGGGGGAGGGAAAGGGCTCAAAATGGGAGCGAAAAGAGCACAAGGGATGGTTCATGGGTGAATGGTGGTGGGTAATCTATGGGGAATACACAATAATGTAAAAGATATGAATAAAAATTTTAAATGATAAATAAGAAGCCACAGGAAATACAATGAGATCAATGATATGTACACTTAAGCTAAATAAATAAATAAATGAAATCTTAAAAGAAGATAGTAAAAAAAAAAATCTATACTGCTAGCCATGTTATCTCATCCTTCACAGCACAACACAAAGTGCTCCTGGATGCTTTTCACAGGTGCATGTGTAATGGCTTTGAAGCATCACTGGGTTTATTTGCCATGAGAAAAGCTGGCACCCAAATGGATGACTAGAAAGACAAAGCTGTGTAATTGAAAAACAAGGTTAACAAACAGATATGAGTGTAGTGAGAGCCTTGTGGCCTTCCACCACCAAAAATCAATCAAAAAGAACGAAAGAATGTTCTAGGGATTATGTGTTTTAGATTTGCCAACAGAGGCAAAGCAAATAACTAGAAGAACTATGTAGGAACTGCTGAATGATCAGCAGTCTTTCCGCAACAGTTTTCTCCACTGCATTTAACGGTAAACTTAATGTAGTATAAACACATGTTGATTCTCGGTGATGCACACCTGAAACATGTGTCATAATGTAATGTTACTTAAATAAAAAACAAAATAAAAATAAAGTTTATAGTCTAATAAGAATTATAAGGCCATCAAGGACTATCTTATATTCTTTCCAGGGAAAAATGTGGTAATTAACTGCCACAGAATGATGGATTTTTCCAACACAGCTGTTGGAAAAACACAGCTATTTTATTTTCCAACACAGCTATTTTAAATCATTTGTTATGGTTTAAAATGTTTAATCCCCAAGAAATTGATCATTACTGCAATTCAGTACTGGTTTTCCAGTGTCTTAACTACCCTGAGCTTTGCATCAGACAATTAACTAACACAATCCAGTCATAAAAGTGCTAAACGACTAATGGCTAATATCTCATTGATCACTTCTATCTTCCTTAAATAAGATTTGATTTTAAAAAATGTTCCCACTGATATTTCTGGCATGACAGAAGAGGTTTTTCCTGTTCATCTCTCCTTTTTATGGGTACTTCCACTTTTTCCTTTTCTTCTTCAGTGGCTGTGCCTTCATACTCAGCATCCCCTCATAGCCTTTGCTTGTGATGTGTCACTCACTGGGTCCACCTGCCTTCCAGAAACTGTTCAATACTTTGCCATCTTTATGGTCCAGTTGATATTCTACTTTTTGCAGAAGTGTTTCCAATTAGTCTACTCACGATTAACTAATATTCATTAAAAAAGTCTTAGCCTATGTAACCAGTACTGTGCTAGGCAAAAGGAAAGAAATTTATTCCCAGAGTAGAAGAACTTTTATGTTTCACCTAACTTTGTTGATGGAGTAACTAAATCCTAGATATAGCAATATGCTTAAAAACTAGACTCATTGCCTTAATGTATCTTTCCATTATAATTGTCTGTATGTAATTGATTTACCCATGTACCTTGTTTATCATTGTCACTATGGTTCTGTAAAAACCTCCAGTTAAAGTAAAAACAAACTACAAAAGTGGCTTTAATACTATTCTGATTATTTGCAAAGACTGGAACATCCAGAAGACCAAAAAAAAAAAAAAAAAGAAAGAAAAAATATTCATCATCACTCGTAAATAGAAAGATGCTGGCTAAAACCACAATGGGATACCATCTCAAACCTACGAGAAAGGCACATATTAAAAAAAAAAAAACAAAAACAAACCAACAACACATGTTGGAGAAAAAGGAACTCTGTTACAGTATTGGGGGGAAATGTGAACTGGTAAGACCATTATGGAAAGCTATCTGGATTTACCTTAAAAAACTAAAAAAAAATAAATACACCCCAGCAATCCCACCTTGGGCACATATCTACAGAATATGAAAACATCAACAAAAAACCCCATATGTTCTGCAATGTTCCTAGCAGCATTATTACAATAACTAGGACCCGGGAGCAGCCTAAATGCCCATCAACATATGATTAGATCAAATGTGGTATGCCCACACCACAGAGTATTTTATAGTGACAAGAAAGGATGAAATGCATCCATTTCCAACAAAATGTAAGGAATTTGAGAGAATAATGTGTAGCAAAATAAGTCACAGTGATAAAGCCAAGCACTGGATATTTGCAGAGCTGACAATTTAATGACACAAAACACTTTAAAAAACTATCGTGGACATTCATAAACATCATGAAGACTCCAAGGTTATGAGGGAGGAGAAAGGGAAAGGGACAAGGGACCCAAGGATGGTTGTGAGGGAATAAGGAAAAGTCAGCAAACCTAAGTCTATAGTGACCAGGATATTGATAATTAGTAATTTTCTTCTACAACCCTTGGTAACTTTTAGTTTGATTCTGGATTCCCAGTGTAAGGTTGACCTTGTTTTATTACTTTAGAGATATTTGCCCAAATTGGAAGTAATCTGAAATGTGGTCCTTTAATTTTCCAAAAATAGAGAAGTTTGGTGTTTAATGAATACTAATATAAGTCCATTTGTAAAATAGAAAATTTTTTCATGACCATTTCTTCATAATTTTGTTTTGTAGATGAACATTTTTTAAAATTGGTTTTATTTAAAGCAGATGTGAATACCTTTTAACAATGTTTTATATGCAGCAAGTATCCTAAATTCAGGGACATGTCACATTTTCTATTCATAAGACAGATCCAGACTGCTAATATTCAGTTCAGAATTAAAGAGCAATAGCGCAGTTAATAAATTCTGTTTTTCCTGGGGGAAGCAGACTAAATAATGCTTCTTAGTTGATTATCTAAATTAATTAAGAACGCAAATCCTTGCCAGATTGAAATCAATACTTTGAGGAATTTATGTTCGCTCCCGAATAATTTGAAATGGGCCTGCAAAAAGAATATTTGTTTGTCCTAATTACTATATTTAAAAGTATAACCCTAAAAAATAATTGTGAGAGCATAAATTATTTAGAGAAAATTTTTAGAACTACATTTAAGACCATCACATGGTATCCTATATTTATTTTCTTGAATCCTTTAAACTAAAACTTACTTGGGACCCAAGAATTGTTAATGAGTCTTTGCTTTTGGTTTCATTCTCTAGTTGTTTCAGGTGTACATATCTTCAAAAACTGTCAATTCCGCCAATAAAATTGTGACTTGTTCATATTTTGTTTTTCACCTCTGTATCTCCCACACCCGTACACATTTTTCATTCACTTTACATTTTGAAAAATCCTGGTAGCTTGATTTCTCCCTGCTCCCCATTCCAGGCACCTGCTAGCCTTCATATGGTTGAGGAACAGTCTCTCCTGAAAATCCTGACTCCAGCTTATTCCTTCTTCCACCTTCTGCTTTCATCAACATTTACCTATTCACTGTCATTCTTGCAGTTATATAATATGATAATCTAACTCATGCTTAAGTGTTAATAACAATGTGTCTTTCTCTCAGCTAACATTTGAATAGTTGGGAGTTTCATTATTTTAATAAAATGAAGGACATCATGAGTGTTTCTTATACTTTGGCAGAGATTGTGGGAGGGGGATTTTTTTTTTTTTTGAGTGGCTGACCTTCTTTGCCTCTGAAGTCATTTTATGTGAATGTATATATCAATAATTAAACTTTAATTAAGTTGAATGATAAGACAAAGAGTTGCCTGAGATGAAGATATAGACTACTTGCTTCCAAATGTAAATAGGTTTGATCTGAGAGTCAGGAATGGCAACAAAGCATTCTTACTGCATGACGTCTTCTGATGATCCAATAAGAGCAAACCTTTGAACTTACACAAAAGATTTAAGTAGCAGTTTCATTTCTTATGACAGGAATGAGAGCTAGGAGAATTTTCCTCCTGAGAAAATACTGTGATGCTTGAAAATTAAGGTCACTGTTTGCATGTAAACTATACTTAAGGGAGATTAATACAGTACAGATAGTGGCTTCTATACGGTATTAGTGGTATTATTGTGGTAGAGAAAACATAATAAAAATACCACACTTATAATTCACTAAGATGAGTGGGAATTGTAAGGGTACTTAGTTATCTGGAATTCAAAACCAAACACCTTTCTTAGCATTCTCTATGTGTGTTTCAGCAAATGGGGTATTGCATGGATTTCTCATAAAACATATATTGTAATTGAAAAAATGACACATCCTAGGAACTGGATTTGCAGGTCCTTGTTGAACATCTCACTCAGGGAGACGATCAGTTTATGAGAACATGGCCTTCATCACAAAACAACTTACACAATATTATAGTCAGTGAACCACAAGATGGCACCACCAAACAATGAGTTTATCTCAAGGTAACTTCTAGGTTCTCTAGAGGCTTAAGAATAGTGTTATCCCTCTTCACAATCACCATCAATAACTTCTAATAAATAGAGTATGAAATGGAAAAATAGTAACTTTGCATGAGGAAAACTGGCAGATATTTCCTTAGCCAAGTAATCAAGGTCATCAGTCCAGGTGCTCAGTCTTGCTCACACCATGTCCCCTCCCCTGATATGATGTAATGAGAAGGGCACTTCAGCTCTATGGTGCCTAAGCCTGTAACTTCAGAGTAAACATGAGAAAACATCAGACAAACCCAAAGTAAGGGACATTCTACAAAATACTGGACTAATACTGTTGAAGAATATCAAGGTCATGCAAAACAGGGATAAAGACCAAGGAACTATGACAGGATTGAAGAATCTAAAAAGACATAACAACTACATGGAATATGGGATCCCAGTTGGGAAAAAGACATTATAGCACAAACTGGAGAAATCCTAATAAAGATGATAATGTAGTTAAGAGTATTGTACCAATATTAATTTTTTAGTTTTGACAATTACACCATGATCATAGATGTTAACATTGAAGAAACTGGGTGAAGGATATTCAGCATCTCTCTGTACTAACTTTGAAACTATTCTCTAAGTCTAAAATTATTTCAAAATAAAAATTTTATAAGTAAAATTACAGGGAGAACTCTGAAATACTGGCTTAACAGGTAGCAATTTTCCATTGCCCTATTAACCTGGATATACTAAACTTATACGAAAACTTTTGTAATGATTAGACATATTAACCCAGTACAATGTTCTGAAACCTAGGTTATTATTCCTTTATAGAGACAGTGAACACACACACACACACCAACTTTTTATTCAGCCATCTATCAGTGGACACTGAAGTTGCTTCCATGTTTTGGCTATTATAAGTAATTGTGTTATATAATGCTTAATTCTTTGGCAATTACTGGAGTTAAGTCAAGGTGCCAGTGTTTCTGAAGTTACTGTATTTCCTGGGAAGTCCCTGATCCATTTCTGACACATAACCCCATTTATAAACAGTGGCTCGCTCATTAAGATTGGAGTAACCTGAAATATATGGGGCTCTGTCTCTGGTGAACCCTCTCGCCGCCCCACGCCTCTGGCCTGTACCCCAGCTTGTATGCATAAATAAATAAATCTTTAAAAAGAATTTTATCAGTGGGGAAAATGGAGGAATGCTGCATATAACACATAACATTGATGGTAATAGTAGAGTAGGGTTTTTGTTTTGAGCTTCTTTGATTAATTGACTATTTTGATGAGTAAACTTATGGGAATCATCTCAAAATATACCACAAAGTCTGTGCTTCATAAAAGAGATTTGACAGCAAACAAGCAATCTATTTAAGCATCTTTTTCTGAAATAAAGCATCCACAGTTTTTTCCATATTTGCTGACTTGACAAATTAACCAAGGTATCAACACGTTTGTCTGGACGTAGCACCCTCATTTGCTCATTCTAAGTAAAATAGAGTTGCTTTCTTTCTCACAAGAACTGTGACTAGTAGTTTGATTGCCCCTGTAGTAGTTTATTACAGTTGCAGTAACGAATCCATAAATTAGGGTGGATTAAAATAACACATTTATTATCTTACGGTTTTGGAAGCTAGAAATCCTCAGGGCCTTTCTACCTTTGAAGATTCTAGGAAGGATCTTTTCCTCTTTCTAGCTTTTGGTAATTGCTAGAAATCCTTGGCATCCCTTGAATTGGAATTGTATCACTCTCAATTTCTTCCTTTCTTCACATGACCATTTCCTTTTGTGTATCTGCGTCTCTATGTGCAAATTGTCCTCCCCTTTCTCTTACAAAGACATCAGTAATTGTTCACAATAATCTAATATGCATTGTTGAACTTGATTATATCTGCAAAGATCCTATTTTCAAAGAAGGTCACATTCTGAGGTTATGGGTAAATCTGAATTTCAGGAGACACTGTTGAATCCATTCTGTTTTAAGTTGAAATCTTATATCAATACCAGAATGAGATTTTTTTTCTAAGGCTATAGTTTGAAATATTTTTGAAAGGCACCAGCCACAAAATAAGAGCCCCAATTCCAAACCTGTATGTTCATTTTTGAAAATTATAAATCTGTGGCTGTAGGGGAACAAAAATCTGCCACCCCCAAAATCTTTCTTTTTGGCAAAAGTTTTATTTCATGGGAGGTTCTAAATACTTGGTAGAGGTTGCTTTTGAAGAAGACATTTATATGTAAACGTCTCTCTGTAAGGGTACTCCCAGGAAAACCCAATCTCCTTATCTTTTTCCAATGGAAAAGGCAGAACTTAAATCTGTATACCTTTGTTTACTGTGCCTTCCTTGATAAACGACCTAACAGATCCTCCCCTTTCTTCCCACCAATCTCCTTTGTATTAGCTAAAGATGGTGTCTGAAGTCATGTGGAGAATTACTCAATCATGAAAGTTCTCTCCCATGTACACAGGAGGTGTAGCTGTTATTATTAAACTTCTTTTTGACTTTCTTTCATGAAAAATAAGAGAATAATTACAAATCTTTAACTTGTACTTGCATTTAATAGGATAAAATAAGCTCTTACAATTCATGTTTTCAATAAGAAAGAATGAAAATTTCTTCCTTTCATAAATATCTTTGGTTCATATTGAGGGCATATTTAGTGGTTTATAGGCCATTGAAATAAGTATGCATCATCCTTACCTGTGATTGTGGAAAATCTTGTTTACAGAATCAAGAGGGATCCAGTAGAAAGATATGTGTGCATAGTACAACATTATCAGTTGAAAAAAATGTTTAATGTAACATCTCCTTTCTCCCCATTTCCAATCTGAAAATTTCACTTTTTATCTGGATGCTCTGGTAACTTACAAACCTAAACTAAAGGTAACTAACAAAACAATGCCCACAAATGGCCAGCTATGTCTACTGTGTAATACAAACATAAAAAGCAAGACTATTCTACATACTTGTTTGATTTTTTTTTGAGTGAAATAGTTTGGAGTTCTTTAAAATGTTCATAATTTAATATTTCTGTGAGAATTCTGCATAATGTCTTATATTTCAACTGTATATTTTATATTTCATAATGGGCTATAATGTTTGACCTTATTGAATTTTAATATTGTTTATTGTGTTTGCTTTTTGATTGTCATATTATATAGCTAGGATTTGCTTTTTATTACTGTCCTTTATTTCAGGGACTCCACGAAAAGACTGGTGCATTTACAGCTGTTAAAGTGATGAATGCTCGTAAGGTAATATTATATCCTATCTGTGTTCTGTTCCCTTAATGGACTGTGATCTTGGCATGAACACTTCTGAAAATATATTTATATGCATGATTGTAAGTATGTTAATCTGGATTTATTGTATTTATCATTTAATATTCTTTCCATTCATTAGTATATCATATTTACTATATTACATTTACTACTGATTATAGTTACACATAAAATGCTTTACAGCAAAAGTTCCACATATTTTGGTAGTCTTTAAGAATGAAGAAGTATCTGTATTCCTGTCCATTTCTACTTGATTGTCTGTTTCCATGGAAGGAAAAGAGGAGATTCCTCTAGGAAGGAAAAGAGGAAATTCCTCTAATATTGTGCTAATTCTGTTGTGTCTCATCATATTATTTCTACTCTCCAACTATCCCTTTTGAGAATTGAGGCCATTAGATTGCAATGACAGGTAGAAGGAAAGAACTTGTCAGAGAGGCACATTTTTTCATGTATTTTCTGACAGATGAGCAAGAGAGACAGTTTAATTGGCACTTTTCCTACTAACATTCATACAGTTGTGTCATGGTTCATAACATATTGTCATAGAATTTGCTAAGCCCTGATTTCTGTCCTCCTTCTTTAGCATGAGTGACTTACTTTCTCAAGGTAACATTAGCATGAACATAGCAAAGGTCAAAAAATTTTCACTTCACTATACCCTAAAGGAAAATGCTCAAATACTATGTTTGAAAAGCTCTACATACTCACTGAACTGTTGTCAATGCCATAAACTGTTCTTTTCCAATTTGTGCAGGTAGTGAATTGCTGAAAGTATTTAAAGAGTTGCCTGCTTTTTGTTTTGCCAATAAATGTCGAATGTTACAAACCAGTGTGAGTTTTAAGGGATTTTTAGGGTTTGTAGATTTGTTTTTCTCTACAAACTATAGCATCCAAATAATCAGTCTCGTCATTTTTGATGAGACTTTCTAAATTACTAATTTGCTTGTTTTAACTTAAGACACATTGAACCACATTTAATATAAATTTTCAAAACGTTGACTTTTGAACTTTTTAAAAATCACATTGAGCCCATAGTTTGTATACTCTGTTTTGTAAGCAGAACTAGCCCTTTACTAACATCAAATTATAATTGTACCATTAATATGGAAGTTAAACCTATTACTGTGAACTTTGTGACAAGTTTCTATGTATTTAATAATCTGGTTTTTTTAGTAACACAGTGAAAATTGAGAGAGAAATAATATTATCATTCCTCTATTTGGTGGTAAAAGAGCACAAACTACTTAAACTTCAACATTTTCAGAGAATACTAGTGGGTCTAATAACATTTTGTTGTTGGTTTTACAGACCCTTTTGCCTGAAATAGGAAGGAGAGTGAGAGTGAATAAATATCAAAAGTCTGTTGGGTGGAGATACAGCGTGAGTACTGAAAGTCCTCTTTAGCCCCCACCTACTCTTTTTCAATTTTCAGCTTTAAATTGATCTCTTTGTGTTGTATCATGTCTTTAGAAGGCTGCCACTAAAATATTCCTGCTTGAAAGTAGTAATATATTTATATCTTTAACATAATTATATAGATTCATTCATCATATTTGTACACTAGTATCTGTCAGAAAGCAGGGCCCATAAGAAATGATTCCCTGAACCGGTAACTGTTGAATATAGGTGAAGGATTGAGTAAATCTACAGAAAGCTTAGCGTGCTCTGGCTGAGTGACAACAAAAGAGAATCTAGGAACAATAGCAAATTTTGTTTAAATTGGACCTTGACATTGTGTTCAGGGCCAACTAACTTTCCCATTATGATTCTAAGAATCATTGCCACTGTATATGACCCAAATGTAGTCTGCTTTTTTTATTGTAAGAACAATAGTGGATAGAAGATCAACGATCAACCTAAAAATCTTTAGACATCCAGCACAGTACTTGAATACATGAGGGCAGTGTGAAGATGCTTTCTACTTGAAGCTTTTATGTATTGTTTATTGCAGTGACATTGGTTTATAGCACTACATATGATTTAGAGGCATAGGATCATACCTCCTCAGATGCGTGTCACCACACAAAACTGCCTTGCAAAGCAGTCTTTACGACTCGAATAATTTGCTGGCTCTAGAATAAGATCAGGCAAAGAGAATTATTTTTTAGTAAGTGTTGGTGATCTAGATGGTGGCGGTCTAGGAAAGTACTTTGTGGGCTTAAAAGCAGAATTCTTGTTCTCATCAGTTTAATTCATTGATTTTTTTTCCTAATTTTCTCCTCTGTGGTCAACTATTTGTCATTCAAATATTTTCAAACTTTGATGCCTTAATAAATACACTCTCAGGCTCATTAAAAATAAATTTTTCTATAACCACAATCCCATTCAGAAAAACTTTCTAGTTGTATTAGAAAGCTGCTGGTAAGAGCTTCATGATTCACCTGGTAAGTACTAGGCGCCTACTTGATTTACAGTGTATCTCAGGAAACAAAGCATATCCAAATGAAACAGGTAGTAGTGATGGCATGCACTGCTAGACCAAGAAGTTGCAAAAGGCAAGGTATGACAAATAGAATTGTTTGACCAGTTCTGGTTTCATCAAGCATAATAAACCTCTTTAAATATCTTCCCTAAATTCTCCTTGGTATTCTCTCCATTAAAAAAAAAGATTTTTATTCTAGAATTGGGAAAATGTTGACGTCCTTGAGCTGCTTCGTCTTGACAAAAAGCAGGATATTTAGGCCACTCTGGGAACAACTGGCCCTGAGCCAAGAAATGCTCAAGCATCGTGTTACTGGAGATGTGTGAGAGTTTTAAATTACCCACTTGGCCTGATGGATATAATGTACTTATGTGTTCTCACAAGCTCAACTTCCTGTTAATTGAGAATGGCAAACACACTAATGCTTTCCAAACATATCTGATCTTGGTTTATTGGTTTGGGAGGAGTTTACATTTATGTGAGAAAACCACTCTTAAAGATTTTTTAAGTTGGGAACTTTGCTTATATATTTTAAAAAGGTATAGAACTGCTAATTGATCAGCCAGTTAGCATCTCTAAATCATCTTGAATCCTTTGGCATAAGAACTTGATGACTTGCCTACACATCTCTTTGACTAAGGGATTTATGGAATAGCAATAATGTAGAAGTCCAGAAACATGAATTCAAATCCCAAGTCTAGCATTAACTAACCAAGAAGTATTTGGAAATGTGGTCTTATCTCTCTAGGCCTGAGGTTTCTCATAGTTAACATGGCACCAGAATATTTGGCTTGCCTTTAAACAGGTTTAAAAGTATGGTAAAATGCAACCAGATAGCAGCCTAGAACACAGCCATTCTCCTATTCTTGTCTAGGGACAGGAACTTTCTAACCCAGAAAGAAAAGAATTGATCTCAATCAAACTAGTAAATAAGTGCCAGGAGTCTAGCCCTTGCTCTCTTTTACCTATTCTCCGTGTCCTTAACTTCACACCATTGTCTTATTCCTGTTTATTGCACACTTTATGAGTTCATATTCCTCTCACAGAACCTTGGTCTTACTAGGGGCTGAGAGTGCTCATGTGTAATACAGAATTGGTAGTTCCTCAGCATTATATCTCTAGCATGGCAGATATATTTTTTCCATTTCAAAGGAGAACCATACCCCAGGGGAAGCATAATGTTTAAGGGCAAGAATAAAAGCCACAAGAACCAAATTTCAGTTCTGTAGACAACAAGCTTAGGGAATCTGAAGGGAACTTATTTTTTTTATTAAATTATTTATTTCTTACATTGTTGTTACTTTTTGGACAGTATTTGATTTTTCCCCTTTGAGGTGTGGTCCCCGTCCTTCTCCCTCCACCACAGCACCTGTGAGCCATCACCGCAGTCCCTTGTGCTCTTCCCTCAGCTGTATTAACCCCCCTCCTTCTCCATCCCCTGCTGTGTGCCTCAGACCTATGGTCTGCTTGCAAGTTTTGTCTTTCTCTTGACCTTTTGTTTGGTTTCTCTATATTCCACATATAACTGAAACCATCGATATTTGTTCTTTTCCTTCTGGCTTATGTCACTTAGCATAATCATAAACAGAATTTATTAGCTAACTTCCTTGGAGGCTGGGATGAGACTAGAACCTGAACTTCCATATAATTCTCATGATTGCTTTATTCACTCATGCCTTTATTACACAATAAATAGAAAAAGAAAACCCATCATTCAGGTTTTCAACTGGAAAAATCAGGCTCCATTCCCTTCACCCAAAGACAAATAGGTGTCTAAACCTATTTTCTAGTAGTTGAATGTTTATGGGTGAATCCACTGGAAAGTCCTAGGGAAATAAATGCTAAAGAATGTTCTGCAACTGCCAGCCATTTACATGAGATTTCAAACCTTTCCTTGAAAGACATATTATGTATGTTTCCAGATAGGACCTAGTGCATTGCCTTATATTTATTATATTTAGTTCATAAGCATGTTTAAAGCCCAACAACAATATAGCCAAATATAAAAAGTAATTGCCTGTCTTTCCTAGTGGGCCTTAGAGAATAAGCTAAAAAGAAAAATGACAACTGACTAGATATATTTAGGGACCTGTTCATTTCGACCAAAAGATGTATTTTCCCCTACCATCAGGTCATCAAGTCAAAGTAATTCAGAGAAATAATGAAAGGAACTAAAGATACTTAAATGTTAATTCCTTAATTGATTTTCATGTCAATTGGACATTCATTGCCCCAAAGAAATCAAAGGTTTTTTTCCCTCCCACTGGATTTCAGAGTGGAAGCTTAACTGTATCTTTAATTTGAAAGTCTCCTTTTAAAATGTAGTACAAATATATTTCATTTTGTACAATAAGAATATTTATGAAAAGGTTATATGAATTGAACTTTATGATGCAGTTGGAGAGCTTTTTAATATATAATCAAATGAAATGTAGAGCTAGTAGAAATTCAGAAGAGCCCAGTGTTAATCCATTTGTCAAGTGCAGGATCACTTCCTCAGTCATTTCACATCACTCATAATTTCATTGTGCTCTGTCATCTGTTCATCACTGCTTATGATATGTATGTAAATCTTACTTCCCTGTATGTAAGTTTAAGTCAGGTCCATGATACATTAATGTTTATTGGAAACTCCCAACAGTTTAAGTTACCTTTTTGTAAGTGACGTTTTTAAGATACTTTTCTCTATATGACTGTAGAACTGAGATACCAAGGGGAGAGGGTGTTGAGGGGTAGAAGGAACAGGGAGGGAGGCACAATGGTCTGTGGTAGAGTATGGGTAAGTTGGTGGTGGACGCACTATGGTGGTAATAACTGATGAGGATACCCCAATGTTACCTCAGTTAAAAATCAATCAATTAATGAAAAATAAAAAAGAAAATGTATTTCCACACAGTAACTTGATATGAATGTTCATAGCAGCACGATTCATAATAGCCACAAGATAAAAATAAGACAAACAATCCAACAACTGATGAATGATAAAAGGGATGAAATACTGCTATGTGCTACAAAAGTTCACAAAGCCTGTGATTTTCATTTATATAAAGGATTTCGTTTAGATCAACCTATAAAGATAGAAAATATATTAGTGGTTACTAAAATTGTGATAATGGTTTCACAAATTCTGTATGTTTACTAAAAAACATTGGATTTTACACTTCCCTACCCCAGTTATGTTTATTGAGGTAAAGTTGGTTTATATCATTGTATCTTTGGGGGATGTAGGTTTAAGCCTCTATAAATGTGTATTTTCACACTGTGACCACCACCAGAGTCCCAATAATCCTCCATAATGCTCCATTAGGCCCCTTCCCTCCCCCGCCCCTCCCCCACTACCCTCCCCATCTGGTTGCCTCAGCTTTGCAGTCAGATGTTAAGAGCTTATTATTGGCTTGCTATGTTTCTCTACATTCCACATATAAGTGAGACCATTCAGTATTTGTCTGTCGTCTTCTGACTTACCTCAACATTTTAAAGGGGTTTACCATAGGATATGTAAATCATATCTCTATAAACGGCTACAAAACAAAAATGTAATGATCCCATTCAGCAAAAACATAGCTGCCATTGCTGCTCCACCAGGAACCACAGTTTGAGAACAATTGAATTAAAAGATCTTTAGTTAACCTTTGTTTTATCCCAAATTCCCAGTTAACCAGAGATCACCATTCTCTGACAATTCTAGTTCAGATTTTATTATAAATTGCTATGGGGTAAAATAACTGGGATATTATAATTGCTATGATTGCTGTAGTATTTTCCTTTCCTGCAGTTTAGGGTCCCACAATTACTGAATGACATAGTTTAGGAGCTTTACCGTCTATTCTTATTCTCCAGGATGAGGAAGAAGATCTCAGGACTGAACTCAACCTTTTGAAGAAATACTCTTTCCACAAAAACATTGTGTCCTTCTATGGTGCATTTTTCAAGATGAGTCCCCCTGGCCAGAGACACCAACTTTGGGTATGTATTTAACTACTTTTTTCTTGCTCCATAGACTAAGTCCTGAGGATGCATACTTTCATAAGTTTAGATGTCACTTTTCTACACCTACAGGAAAACTTAAGCACTTATCTCCTCAGTAGTATGACAAAATGTGCTCCGAATTTTGGTGATGGGACTGATAAAGTACGAAAAAAATAACTTAAGGACCTGGCAAAGGGCTTGGTTGTAGGATAGGGGAAGACTCAAATGAACATGGGAAATGTCTAACATTTCTTTTCAAATATAGTTTTGCTGCTAATTTAAGCTTTACATAATTGCTACATTTGCTAGGGAATTTGAGGTATAGCTAAGGAGAATATTTGATGGACTTGCAAATAATGACTAGGTAAGTATCAATTTAACTAGTATTTGGCATGAGTATATGGGTGCATTTTAAGTGCTTGCTAAGTGCAGAAGGCCCTCAAATAACGTGATTTCATTCAACATCATTTTGTTTTAACTTTAATGACAAAAAACAATCCTGGCCAATGTTCATGGATATGATTTTCAGTGACCTGCTTTCCTTACATCATTTCAATTAAAATAGTTTCCAAGAACCTATCAATGATGTTATTGAGACTTTCCTGTATGTTCACGTATATTTAAATATACCTCCTAGGAACTCTTCTCTGAATCGTTAATTGACTTACCCTTTTCTAAGTCTTCATGTCTGTAAGTATCACAAATTCCAGATTATTCAAATGCAAATTTAGAGGCTACTGAAGTCCAGCCTGCACTTACCAGAACTGTTGCTGCCTTGTGCTATAGGCAAAATAATAAAAAATAAAAAACACACACAAGAAAATGAACTTTGGTCAAGGATGTCCTTATTAAAAAGGGAATATTGAGAATATAAGCTGAGGTCAGTGTATACTTATTTCCAGTTATAGTCCAAGTCAAGAATACTTTTTTTTCTCTTTCAAAATAATGACAGACTTTTCAGGGTCTTCAAGTGTCAAGAAAAATTCTGTTACATTTTACGTAACAGAATTCGGGAAGCAGGGCAGTGAACGTTATAGAAGGTTTTCAATAGGGAGTGAATTGAATCAGTGTTTCTCAGACTTTAGCATGCATCAGTCTTCTGGAGAGCCTGTTAAAACACAATTGTTGGGCACCACCCACAAAGATACTGAATTCTGCTGGTCTTGGTGTGGACCAACAAATTTGACATTTCAATAAGCTTACAGATAATGTTGATGCTGGTGGTGTGGTTACCATACTTTGAAAACCACCAAATTTAGAGTTCTTCAAGTTAATGTGATATTCTCCCAAATGCCTAATTAACTAAATCCTCTATTCTCTTAAAATTCCAGTTGAGATTTATATCAGCTGCGCAACTTTAACGGCAACTGGTAATTTTTTGTGTACACTATCTTTTTTATTATTATTGAGTTAACATTGGTTTATAGCACTGTATATAATTCAGAGGAATAGGTTCAGACCTCAGATATACATCACCATGCCACCCCCAACACCAGAGCACCCATATCCTTTTACCATAGACCACTGGGTCCCTCCCCACTTCATCCTGCACTCCCCCTGCCCCTCTAGTAAACTCAATCCTGCAGTCAGATTTTGGGAGGCTGTTTTGTTTAGTTTTGTCAGTTCCTTTGCTTAGTTTCTTTATATTCCACATATGAGTGAAATTTGGCATTTGCCTTTCTCCCTCTTTGTTATTTCACTTAACGTAATTTCCTACAGTTCCATGCATCCATGTTGTCACAATGGCAAGAGTTCATCTTTATAGCTGGATAGTATTCCATCATGTATATGTAACACATTTTCTTAATCTTCTCATCTGTCTTTGGGCATTTAGGTCGTTTCCATATATGTTGAATGAATAAATGAGCGACTAAAGGAATTAAATAATATAATTACATGTAAGATATATATTTTCTTATAAGTTTTTCCTTTTTCAATTATCTTTAGTAAATATATCACATATATTATTAATACTCACTATTTCATTGTGCAGTATATACACATTTGACAATATTTGCCAGGCCTTCTGCTGATGCTGAAGATATGGTTTTAAGCAGAATAGATATTTTCCTGGCCCACTGGAACTTACATTCTCTTTGCAAAGAGCTGTATCAATCAAATAATCACAAAAATGAAAGTATAATCGATCAGAAGGGAAATAACATGCGTCTGTGTATCAAAAAGCAAAAGAATCTAAATCTAGTTGGGAAATGAGAAAGTCTTCCTTGAGAAAATAAAACTTGAAGTGAGATCTTAAAGAATCTGTACTTCATGCAAAAATCATTTCTGTAGATAAGAGTTTTCATGGAACAATTCATACTTTCTTACCCATGTAAATCAAAACAAATAGAAAGTTAGGAAATGACTAAATGGTTACCATTGATAAAGCATACGTGCTAGCCACTGTGCTTACAAAGCTGGGAAAACGACTAAGAATGCCTTACATTCTTTTCATAGTAGCGTTCTTCTGACTCAGGTAATATTAGCACGATTTTTCAGTGTGACTCTCAGTAAATATCTTTAACTTAGGTTCATCATGGTTCAGAATGAGTCCCTGTTCTTCCATTAGTACAGTGTACATGTTGTGCCCATTCAGTGTAGTCAGCATGAAAATAAATATTTTGTGATTTATCTGAATTAGTGTTATCGTTAGGCTGTTCTTTTCTTTTCTGTGAGAGTGTATTCAGGTGAAAGACATGCAGTAACACTAATCCAAAAGGATACATGCACCCGTATGTTCATTGCAGCGCTGTTCACAATAGCAAAGGTATGGAAGCAACCCAGATGTCCAAAAATAGATGATTGGATCCAGAAGATGTGGTACATATACACAATGGAATACTATTCAGCATGGAAAGAAGATAAACACATGCAATTTGCAGCGACATGGATGGAATTAGAG